>JANHFT010006642.1:315988-343731 GCA_032467955.1 Pseudoxenodon macrops | reverse complement strand
GGCTGCCCGCTATGCTGGCCCCGCCCACCCCTTCAGGAGGGCTTATTTTCGGAGGAGGGCGTATATTTACGCCCACCACGAAAAGCAGGGTTGGTCTTATTATCGGGACAGGTCGTATTTTTGGGGAAACACGGTAGAATGTTTAATAAAGACTGGACCACCTATGAAGAAATTTCATGATTTGCAAATATTGGTAGAACAGGAGTAGATAGTAAGTGGTTCTGTTGTAAAAACAAATATTTATTTAAAATAAGTCAAAATAGCAGTATTAATGGGAGAAAAAGATGAATGAAGTGGGAGTAGGATAGTAAACAAGAGAGAAGGTCAAGAATGAATGGTTGCTGAATGACTGTGCATTGAATACGAATGTAAATGACCAGTACATTGAAACTGTTTGGATATCAAAAGAGAAGGAATGTGCATCAAATTGCAAAATAAATGTACAAAAAAGAATACTTAGAAGTATCAAGCAAGTTGTGGTTGTATCACGTAAATAAAGAAATGAGAAATGTAAAGAACATTGGAAGGGACTTTGGATGACTTCTAGTCGAATTCCCTGTACAAGCAGGACACCCTATTCCATTTCAGACAAATGGTTGTCCATTTGTCGTGTTCTTAAAAGCCTTCAATGATGGACCACCCACAACTTTTGAAGGCAAGCCATTCCACTCGTTAATTGTCTCACTGTTAGGAAATGTCTCCTTAGTTCTAGGTTGCTTGTCTCCTTGATTAGTTTCCATCCATTGTTCTTTGTTTTGCTTTCTTTGGAAAATAGGTTGATCCCTCCTCCTTTGTGGCAGTTCCTCAAATATTGGAACACTGCTATCATGTCACCCCTAATCCTTCTTTTCACTAGACTAGACAAACAAAACTGTTCTTATGTTTTAGCCTCCAGGCTCTAATCATCTTTGTTGCTCCTTTCTGCAGTCTTTCCAGAGTCTCTACATCTTTTTTATAATATGGTGACCAAAACTGAATGCAGCATTCTAAGGGTGGTCTTATTAAGACTTTATAAAGCGGTACTAATACTTCACGTTATCTTGATTCTATCCCTCTGTTAACCAATCTAGGATTGTGTTAGCTTTTTTGGCTCTGCTGCATACTGTTGGCTCATATTTGTCCACTAGGATCCCGAGATCCCTCTCACAATTATTACTATTGAGCCATGTTTCACCTAATTTGTGCCTGTACATTTGATTTTTCTTGCCTAGGTGTAAGATCTTACTTTTCTCTATCTTGAATTTCATTTTGCTAGATAGTCTGTCGAGATCCACCTGGATTTTGAGCCCATCTTCAGGAGTGTTGGCTATTCCTGCCATCTTAGTGTTGTCTGCAAATTTGATGAGTTTTATTCCCTCATCTAAGAAGCAAGAATAATTTGCAACAATAGAGAGGTATGACAAGATATAATGAATGCTCTTGGTATAAACAAGATGTCCTTTTCTTTTTCTTATTTCACACCTTTAGTTTCTTTGATTGACAATTTCCTATTCCCTTTTGGCACTTTGCATAGACCTGCTTACTCTCAAAGGGAATAACAAGATAGATATGTAGGTATGTAATATAATGTGAGTACACTGTACAGAATTCATTTGGACCTATTATTTGTCATGTAGAAATGCAAGCTCTTGAGAAGGAATAGATGATTCATAAGGCAAATGGTATACCATCTGCTTGCTTCTCTTGCTCACTGGCATTTTTTAAAACTGGAGCAGAGGGGATAAAAACCTCTGGGGTTGCTAGGCAACTGCAGGGTGGGATATTAACCATTTCTGTGACAACTTAGAACTATTAAAAAGATTTCCATGCAACACTCTACATATCATAATTTTATTCATCAAAGCTAATAAAACTAGGCATGTTGTTGATAGCACACGCTATATTTTCTTTCAGTTGAAGATCTATCCATCTTGATTTGAATACTTCTATATTGCATGCCCAATTAGCAAAGAAATCTTCAAAAGGGTTCTGTAAGCAGCTTTTATCACCAGCTACAAAATTCTGGGTTACTTGAATGCTGCTGCTATGCTCTTCAGGGTAAGAATATATATATATATATATATATTTCCTCCTTTTTATCGTTTTAGTTTTGGAACTGTTTTGAGGAGGGCAGTTTGTAGTTCCAAACCCCATCAAATCTGGGTTGTTATACTGCAAAATGCAACTTTAGAAATACATAAGAATGCAATCAGCACACATATAAACTCGTAAGTGTGATTAAAGTTTATTGGTATTTTGTATGCAGTACTGTTGCTGCTATAAAGCTGAATAATTTGTGCATATTGCATAAAAAGTAATCCCATAGTACACCTCAATTATTCCAAATTATCACTGTGCAATGTTTTCATTTGAGCTAGACTAAATTCTAACAATGTCAAAAATGCAGAGAAATCTTTAAGAAACCTATAATTACACATACAAAGAAATGTATCATCAAAGAAATATTACTAACACGACGTTTGCCTAAAGACCAGGCATGTACTTTTTCCTGCTACTGGAAGAACATTTGAGTTTTTAAATATCATCCACTTCTAGACACTGTAAAAAACCTGGCCAAATTGATCCATTCCCAGTAAAGGAAAAATATGAAAAGGCGCAAGATTGTCTGATGTAATCATGTTTAGAGGCTCTGCTATATAACTCTGTGATTGGAAAAAGGCCATTCAGCTTTACTGCCACCACCATGAATAATAAAATATGGCTAGAACAATATGAACAAATGGAAACCTAACTCATAGATTGCATTTACAAAAAACAGAAAAGAAAAACAAAAACACATATGGATCCATGCATGTTTCAAACTACATGGCATGACAGTCACAACAAAACAACCAGCTTAGGACAGACTTTTTTCAGTGGAAGCGTATAAAATGTTTGTGCATGAATCATTTCGTTTATATAGAATGTCTGGCCTCAAATCACCCATGCTTAACCCATAGCATACTTTTGGGCTGTTCTGATCTATAGATTGGAAAAAGAAGAACTGTTTTATTCTATGTATGGGCCAATATGTAGCTGCTCAAGCAGAAATGTTAGTGATGGGTACATCAGGAAAAAGTCAAAGTCCATATTACAGAAGGAGAAAGAAGGTGAGAGGAGGGAAGATTTGGTTTAAATGTCTTGCCCAAATTACCCATAAGATCACTCCAGGATTCTTCCAAGACATTTCAAATCTGGGTTTGGCTGAAATCTAGTACAATGCTGGATTTTATTTTTGCTGAATCACCTCTGATCCAAAATGGTTTGGCTGAATATTTGGAGCTTTATGATTTATTATTTTATTAAATATTTTTTAAATATATATTTTGTAAAACATAAAATAGTTTATTCTGTATTCTGTTCTGCACTGTCACTCATCTTGAGCTAAGGTAAGTGAATGTGGATGCATTTTAGAGGTGGGTTCCTACCGGTTCGGACTGGTTCTACTGAGTAGGTAGTGGTGACATCACGGAGCTGGTTCTGTTGCTCCGTGGGCACTGACATCTTTTTTGGGGAATTTTTTTTTGAAAGTTTTTTTCCCTGTTTCCCCCCCTTCTGTGCATGTACAGAAACCGAGTTTCCTGCACTGTGCATGCGTCGCCATCTTATTTACGGCCTTTTCTTTTTTAATTTTCCGGGGCTTTTTTTTACTGCGCATGCACGTGCACACAGGGTGCACGCGCATGTGTGCAAGGCGTGCTCACGCAGCTCGGGAGGCAGTGAACCGCCAAGGTAAATTTAGAAACCACCCCTGATGCATTTAGATAAAATCACATGGCTTATGCCATTTCCAATACTGAAATTATGTAGTAATTACATTAAACAGGAGTTTCTATAACGTGCAAATAATATATATTGCCATGAAGATTAAACCAAATTTGGTTTCCTATTATTAATAAAGAAAATTGTGTTTTATTTTTTGCCTAATGTTCTGCTACTGTTTGCCTTGGATAGGACTTAAATGCTATGCGAACCATTACAGTTCTACTCCTTGAAAGCTTCTTTATTACCAGTATCATTTATCCCAAAACTTTCCCCAAGCACTAAAAAAAAATCTGTTCTAAATCTAGCTAGTACTATGCATATCATTATGTAGAAAAACTGTACAAGTTAGGGAAATTTTCAGAATATTGAGTTCTGCACCTACGACTCCAAATTTATATGATTAGATAAGTCTAGTGCTTATAAAACATGAATTATGTTCAGTATGTGAAGTGTCGAAAATCCAGCAGATTACACTGATAGGTTAAGTTAACAAAAATTGCTTTGTCTTCTACTTCTTACATTGTTAATATTCATCTTGGAGTGCAAGTCATAATTCTAAATTACCAATTAGCGGTTCAAACATAGGCACAAAGGTTTATTGTGGTCAATGAATAGAATTGAACCAGCAGTTCATTTTTTGTCAAACAGTATTACTGACATCACACAGATGAGCAATGGTGAAAGTACCTTAATAAAAACTAGAATATTTCTCTAGATGGCAAATATTGCCCGGGAAAAAAAAGTTGGAATCTAGTTTTTTTGTCTAGTCAATAGATAGATTTACATTTCAGTGAACACTTTATCACGGAAGCAAATACCTTGATACAAGACAGACTGCTGTTGTCAACTCAACTCAAGTCAGAAAAGAGCTACTGACACTAAGCTAGAAGTGATGTGCCCTTCTCTGTGAATGTATACTTTTAGCTGAATTGCATAACTCCCAACCTGTGTGGAAAATACATTTCTGCTTATATGAACAAAGTTGCACTTTAGAACTGGATGCTAAAACAAAAATCAAAACAAGTCTTACAATGATGTTTTATAGATGTTTTTTAATTACTTAATTTTAAGTATATGGTGGTAGAAAAACAGAAAATAGAGAGAAAGATGTTTCAGATATTAATTGTAGAAATATTCTCTGCCAAATATATGCCTGTCTGTTTAAGAGCTGACATCAGTCTGACGGTACATTATCAATCCATCAATTTTATGTATTCCTGAAATATTTGCTACCAAATAGCTCTTGTAATTCTATGTCAAATAATTGACACTACCTGTATTTTGATAGACATGGAAAGAATTCAGACTTTCAGCTGTGATTTGACAACAATAAATGTCAGTAAGAGACAAATCACACGAAAGTTGTTAGAGTGTGCTTGGGTTCAATTCCAAATAGTTAAATGTTCAGCATTCATGTGTCAATGACCAAATGTCAGCATTTTCCATACTGCAGATAGAAAGAGAAGCTATGGCTAAAAGAGACTGGCTTTCAAGGGCTTGGAATTTGTTTAAATATCGGCTTAATCCTTGACAGACTTCACAAGATGGGTCTTACTTCCTTCTTCATATCTTGAAAAGGAGAGTTGGGCATTTGTTTTAGTGGTAACACAATGAGGCAATCCAATAAAACACAGGAAATATCAGCCCAGTCTCTATTTTACGACATTATCACAGACTGGTTTTAAAATATTGCTAGGCCTTACAAATGTGATAGCTTCCCCTTTCTATTTGCCCAGAGTCACATGTTATTCTATCAAGCCAATAAAAATAATATAACAATGTGATGGCTGGACTTCTCCAGATCAAGTTTACATTGAATTCACTGAAGGAGCAACATAATTGATTTGTAATACATATGATTTGTAATACATATACCACACACACAACTTTAGAACCTCAGAACTGGAAAGGAGCATTTAAACTGTCTCTTCAAGTGTCAAAGATTACTATCTAGATTATTAACCAAGGAACAATCAAATGGATCACTGAACAAACCTACTCAAGAGTTCTCAGTTGAGGCACAAATGACTAGACTTAAGTTATCATATTTATCACATATTATTGAAGAACTAGCTCTCTGGAGAAGTCTATAATGCTGAGAAAGGTGGAAGAAGACGACAACTGGCATCAAGGGGGATGGACTCACTTAGAGTAGAAATCAGTGCAGCAATGGAAAACCTAAAGGATTAGGCTGGGGACCGATCATGCTGAGAAATGTAGCCATTAAGAACTGACACTGACTTGATGCCAATCAATTAATTTAGATTATGTTTATAGAATTATAGAAGAGGTCAAATACAACATTAATTGTGCATATTTTAAACAGCTGTTCTCTATTCAATGTGTGGTGTGTCAACCCAGTGCCCTGCAGATGGTATAATCCCATCACCTCTTACTAATGGGGCTAGGGGGACGGATCCAAGCTTGGAAAGCTGCCAAAGCAGCATAGATGCTTGATTCCCAACCTAGAACAAGCTGCACAAAGATTATTCCTTGCCACATAATGAAGAAGCCAATGCATAAATAACGACTTAAGGAGAAAATAGTAACATTGATATTCTTGATTATTTACTGCGTACAACAACTGAAAAGTAATAAAACTTTAATGGGGTTAAATGTCTATGGAGATTCTCAGTCATCCAGGTGCTTTTTCAAGAGGCAACTGGACTTTCTTGTTTTTCTTAGAAGGCATTTCACTTCTCATCCAAGAAGCTTCAATAGCTCTGACTGGATGGTGGGGAATGGAATGATTTATATTCCTTGCAGACAGCTGCCCATTTGCATTCTTTTAGAGAGACATTCTTTAATGGGCTTAAGTTTATATATTTCAACAGAAGCCATACACTTGACTTTTCCACATAAAAATGTTTTCCACATTTAAAAAAAACTCTACATCTGTGGCATAATATTACATCATAAGAGTAAACATTGACACTATATTCTTTTGCTTTTACTAACACTGTTCCTAATAGCTAATAATGATGTAGCATAGAAAGTTTGTGTCAATGCTATGTCCCAGATAAGAAAATTACGGATTTCCTTTACTTCCTGCTTACACATGGCTAAGAGAACAGCAGAGGCTCTTTTAAAAATTCAGTGTATGTTAGATAAAAATATCCTTCTCTTTCCAGCTTGACTGAATCCAACCCTTTGTATCTCTGACTTTACCTTCACTGGTGGAGAAAATGCACAAACAAGTACATTATTGCAAGTCAGAGAGCTGGATAATACAGAACAAAGACAGGAGTACTGCCAGTTCACACAGCTAGTTGTTTAAAAAAACAAAACAGTATTCAGGTTTGGTTGACTTGATTGTTTCCCATTTCAAAAATAAAAGGCAAGGATATTAAGTTTCTCCAGAAACTTAATATTACTGTTACACATAAGTAACAGTAAGTAACAGTAATAAGTAACAGTAATATACTGTTACACATAAGGAGCACAGGAAACCATATTCACATTGCTTGCATAGCTTTTTAAAATCCTGCAATAATTTCATATTGATTAAGGTAGAATAATTGAACAGAAGTTCACCTGGTTTATTCTAAAAACGTATGTGGTTTTGAGAGTGGATTTCAAAGCTTCATTTGTTACACAGTATATTGAAATAGATAGTCTGTGGGTTAATATTAAATACAGTTAAGTCTTTTGATTAAATATATTACCACTGAGGCTAAAAACAAGGTCACCTGAATTTTGTAATATAATTACTTGATACTGGAAAAGCGACCAGAACAAAAGGAACATTTTGTGTCTCCAGGGGCAGAAACCACAGTTTCCCCTGGAAGAACACTAAATAAGGTATAAATATAGTTAGCAAAAGGGCATGCAAGGTAAAACAACTGTGTTATCAAAATTAAAAATAGATGCTTTTCAACTATTTCTTTTCCATACTTGATGGCATGATGGCCCAAACTGACAAATGCTGTTCTTGCTATCCCCTGAGAAGGTACATGTGGCATAGATATAACCAAACTGGTAACCTTAACGTATACTTTTATCTTCCTAAAATGTTTTAAAATCATAATTAAAGTGTCTCCAAAAAGCTTCCTTTTACTGCCTTCCAAAATACAGGTAAGTAGGGCACCATCTGGATCTCTGAGAAAAACCTTTGAGAGTCGTGTGTTACGAAGGATAAAGCATCAGCTTAAAAATATCGTGTTGGGTATGTCAAGATAAACATAAAACAAAACTGAAAAATGATAAGGCCGGAGGTATTAATGTTCCAACTAGAGGAATGTTCAAATGTGACTCTGGTTTGCTTCTACAACCTGTGTGTGTGTGTGTGTGTGTGTGTGTGTGTGTGTGTGTGTGTCTATGCACAGATTGCATCCTTGTCTGATAATTGGAAATAAGCCATTAGCATTCTTTACTCAAAGAGTAAGGTAGTAAGAATGAAAGCAAAACTTACAGGGCATTAGCATCTTAAATCTATCTCGGAAGATATTTTGCATAATTCTAACTGAAAGAACAAAGAATGTGACCATGAAGAAACTGCAGGAAGATTTTTGCTCTTAAGTAGGTCACTGAAAAATATATGAATGTGAGAAATGTTGTATGTTTGCTTGTTTAGAGAAAGTGTAGCAAGCTTGAATTATGGAATGGTATTCCTGGGAATCGAGTTGCAAGTTGATGGAGGTAACATGTCTGAAAATAAATGGAATGCTTACAGAATAGTTTAACTAAGATAATATATGTGATTTTTCCCTTGGTTCTCTAATGTTGTTATGATTGGGATTAGAATATAGCTTGTTGGTTCTTTTCTTAACTACTTCTATTTGGCAGCAGGAAATATTGTAGAACAGTGATGGCGAACCTATGGCATGTGTGCCATAGGTGGCACGCAGAGCCATTTCTGAGGGAACGCGAGGCGCTGCCCTGTCAGCTCCAGCGTTTATGCGTGCTGGCCAGCTGATTTTCAGCCTTGATTTTCGGGTGTTTTTCACCCTCCGGAGGCTTTAGGACACTTCCCTGAAGCCTCCGGAGGGTAAAAAATGGCCCAACAAGCAAATTGGAAGTCCGTTTCCGAACTTCCCTGAAGCCTCTGGAGGGTGAAAAACAGCTCAACAGCCAAAACAGAAGTCCTGTTGGGCCGTTTTTCACCTTCTAGAGATTTCAGGGAAGCCTCCTAAATCCTCTGGAGGGTGAAAAATGGCCCAATGGGGAGTGCGCGTGCGCATGCGCATTGCAGTGTGCGTGGAGGGGTGTTTGTGTGCCGGCACGCATGTGCGTGCTAGTGCGCGCACGCTGCCATTTTTGGCACACAAGAAGAAAAAGGTTAGCCATCACTGTTGTAGAATCTGATAATTTGGTAGATTCATATGTAGAATAACTTGCTATCATCCTAGCCTCAATTTTCTTCATGGAAATTGATGTGTGACCTGGACTGTGTCCATCAAAACTGTTTCATTCTTGAAAAGTAATGCAGTTTTTCTTGAAAGCTTACGTCTCCATGGGCAACTTTTCATCAAAATCGATTACTGCAAAATGCTAACAACAACATTACTGAAATTATCTAAGCAACTAAGCAACACTAAGTTTTTCTTCACAACACACATTTTAACAGAGAATAATCTAGAATCCTATAAAGCATTCATAAACTTGAATTCAGTAAAAGAAAATAGCAAACAAAATTGCTTTAAGAAAAGGATGTTGGAATGAATACTATCTATGCAGAATAAATCAATGGCTGCATTGGATATATGATACATGGTGAATTTCCTAGCCTGATAAGAAACAACCTTTTATTGATTCTCTTTTGTTTAACACAATTCCTTTACTGCATGATATATGTCTTTTGAATCCAGACAATTTATAAAGTTATAACATAGAGTACACTACACATAAATTTTTTTTATTTAAACCAAATGTACCAAAAAATAGTATTTCTCTTTCTCTTCCCAACTTCCTTTTTTCTTTTGCTTCCATTCCCACTTATATTTCATAATATACTGGGGACAAAGTCTGATCCAATTAAGTGAAATTGTTAGTAAGTAGGCCAGTGAGGGTGATAGTAGAATCACTTATACATAGCCTGGAGAAAGGGATATGTAGACATGCAAAAGTTGTCAGAACATCTTACGAGAAAGGAACACAGTTGTTTTCTGCTATTTGGAGGAGCAGGATAACAATTAATGGATGAAGTGAATATAATCTGGGATCAAACTTGCCCAGCAGTTTTAGTTAATAATCAGCATTTTCAATGGTATCCATAAATAGACCAATATTCAATATTGCAAGGTTTGGTTTTCTACCTATATTGACACAGGACCCATAGTAAGATTTAAGATGAATTGCTATGTATGCTTATCTTTGTTTATCCCTTTTTTCTTCCATTTTTCCTTCTGTTTTATTTGATGATTAAAGGCTGTAATAAAATTGATCTGATCTGACCAATATCCAGAAGCTGTTTAAGCATGATAGCAACTGCCTTCCACAATTGATCTCAATATTAGGAAAAAGCAGAATTTAAAAAACTATTTTTTTTAAAGGCAGAGTGACTCCCATAACATACAGCAGGAGTGTCAAACTCAAGGCCCAGGGGCCGGATGTGGCCCACCGGGTATTTAGATCTGGCCCACGGGCCCATCCTGGAAACAGCGACAGACTTGCCCACAGTGCCTCTGCCAGCAAAAACAGAGCTCAGGAGGGCCTCACGCGACCCTCCAAGGCTTCATCTTCGGCCACAACGGCCTCCTACAGCCCTCTCTCAGTGAAAACAGATCTCGTTTTCACTGGTAGAGGGCTGCAGGAGGCTGTCGTGACTGAAATGGAGCCTCGATGAGTGATGTCGAGCTAGCCATGCCCACTCTGCCTTCCCCGCCACCCCCGAGGTCAAACACAACCCTGATGCGGCCCTCAATGAAATCCAGTTTGACACCCCTGATATAGAGGATGTGAAGCAGGTCTTGTTGAATTGCAATTTCTATTTGAAACTGTGTGATATGCTAATTTAGCCCCTCATAAAGGAATTCACAGGGACAGATGACCAATAGAACTTCAACTATCTTCTAGTAAAACATAAGACCACTATTATCTGTAATGAAGCCAAATTTTGTCTCCTTGTTATGGGAGTGAGGCAGAAAAAAGATTGAGAAATAAAACTTCTTTGACATCTTTAAAATTTCTTCCTTTGCCTCTCCTTTTCTTCTTTTCAAACTCTCTTAAAAGTTAATTAGCTTCTTTTTGTTATTTTATAATATATTTAGAACTGTATTTATATGTGTACACCCACTGGTCAAAGACCTCAATAAAGTTAGTTATACAACTAACTCTTCCATCTTTACACCTTGATCCAATGTTTCCACGAATAGATATTGTAAGCGCAGCATCCTTAAGTGAGCAAATTCACCATCTGTAAGTTTAACATTATATATTTTACTCCACTGGAGAGGGTCAACATGATCATGCAAGTTGAATACCTCAGGAAGATAATTATCTTAATTTATATCAGTTTATGACAGAAATCCCAAAGGTGCCTTTTCAGGAGGCAACTGGACTTTATTGTTTTTTCTTTGAAGACGTTTCCCTCTCATCCAAGAAGCTTCTTCAGCTCTGACAGGATAATGGGGAATAGAAGGGTTTATATTCCTTGCAGACTTCCCTTTACATCCTTTTAGAGAGTTGTTGAAGCACTTGGAGGTTTAGCTGTGTCCTCAGGGTCACCTGAATAGTGCTCCTGGTTCCTGTAGTCTGCAATTTTTTCCCCTTTGGAAATCCATTTCTATTCCCACACCCTTCAAAGGGTGTTCATCCCAAATTGTATAGCTAAAGGTCTGTAAAGAGTCTCAGTCATCCAGATACTGGTTGTCCCAAAGGTGCTTTGGGAAACCATGACCTGGATGACTGAGAATGTCTACAGACTTCCATGACAGAAAGAAAGGAAAATCTGTTCAGGCAAACCATTGTAAGGATTTCAGTTTCTAGTAGCAGACTTTTTTTTTTAAATCTAGCAATAGCAAAAGCTGAAACATCAAAACCTTAATCTCTAATATGCTGCATTCTACTAGTTGTAGCAATTGATGTGTACCCATTTCCTTATTTAATTGCTGCAAAGTTTATTGGTAATTAGCTTGTAACCATTTTCACTAATGAAATGTGCATTGTGCAATCACAGTTGTGTATATCACTGTAACAAGGCAGCAAATTAATATGATTCTACAAAATCCTAAGGCTGAAACTGCATATACATACAACTTTATAACAAGTCAAAATAAAATAAAGGAAATAAACTGCACAGCTTATTTACCAAGAGTAGAATCCAATACTTCAGTCTTGTCCATATACTGTACACTGAACAATGGATTAATTTTTATTTGCATCGGTTTCAATGAATTCATATAAATAGGGGAATGATTAACCATCTCCAAAACAAATGAATTTGTTTCAAATTAATGACATAGGGAAACTTGGATACACTTTTCGGTATGTTTCTATCTTTCTTACCCACTCTTCTGTGTACAAAAACAAATAATGGATGACGAACAATAAAAAATAGTTAACAAGTACAACAAAACATCAGGAAATTATGGAGCTGTCACAAATTCCAGAGTCTCAGATATTTAATAGGAGGTATGAGAAAATTCTATTAGTCTGGTCAGATAACAGTTTTGATACCAAAAATGTCACTTCTCTACTGGTTCCTTATGTCACTATTAAATTATTATGTCACTATTATACTGTAATTTGTTGACAAAAACGTTAAGCCATCATTGACAGTTGTGTAGCTTGTGTTGGCCTTCCTATGCACTAAGTTCTTCTCAAGAACCCAGAATGTTGTAATGTATCAACATAATATATCTGTGGATCCAAGCAGGGTGGCCTTTTGCAATTAACATATGTCAATGTGCAGATTTTCTAAGGCCCACAGTGATTTGGTGTGCTATGAGCCAAGGCTTTATCATCTGTATTAGGAAATCTCTCAATATTTTAACCTGCTAATTTTTTTTACTACTTTTTCAACACTATGTTCCCACCAAAGTTTTATTACTGGTACATAATGATTTTTACAGATGTGGCAGTGAATCATTTTGGCGACCTCATTTTGTTGTTTATAATTAGTTTGTGTGATCTCCTTATTTATACAAGCTGAGTATATGATCTACTATTTCTTCTGCATTTTGTGCAATTTGCACTTTAAATCATTTCATGATTTTTCAATTCTGGCCTTGACTGCATTAATTCGAGTAGCTAGCTCTTTAGCAACCGAAATCAACCTTTCAGTTTCTATTTTAATGTTCCATTTATAAATCATTGCCAGGTTTTATCTTTATCTACTTTCACTTCAATTTTCTGTAGAAATTGACCATGTAATGGATGCTTTTGTTTGCCAGCATTCTGTTCATGTTTTCATTATGTTATTTCCAGATTCATTTTTTACTTCCTATTATTTGTTATAAAGACGTTGCAAACTCAGGCAGATGTTTAGACTGGATCTGGCATTTTTAGCCCCGGTCCCAAGGACCTGAATAGGCAGATCTTGTTTAACAGTGTTAAGGCTGTAAGCTGTTCCAAGTAAGGTTGCCTTTCGCAATTGACTGATGGTGATTTTTATCGATGCCAGTCGTGTTCAAGTGGTGCTCTAGATATTTTGGAATTGCACGCAACGCACATATTATTAGTGGTATTATTTATGACCATAATCCTTCAAACAGGATGGATAATGACTGATGAAAACTGAACATATCAGAAAGGGACCAGGCTGAGGAATGCTGCCCTAGATACTTACTTTCTTACTCTTTGTAATTTTTTCAAACTTACTCTTAGTATAATATTTATTACTAAGCTATTTGGGGGGAAGAGAAAAAGACTTAAAATATGTTGCTTTTCTTCATATCCTTGTTTAGCAGCCATCACACATTACTACTGAAACAGTATCTATTCCTCATTCTTTTGCTATAATAAAGATACCCTGTGAAATTCTGTCCAACAAAATTTATCCTTAACTTCTGCCTTAAGCATCAACTGCTTCCTTCTCCATTTTAATCTGTGAATTTATCCAACTACTATTTTCTTCTCTGGGAAGATATCTCACTTTTAACAGTTTGCTAACAGTACCTAAGCTATTCTTTTCACACAGAAGCTTCGAAAATGGGTTTGCCATGTTGAATCTGACATTTCATGCTGCTGAAATGAATCACAATTATGAAGCAATTATTTTTAAATGTGTGATTGTGGTACCATAAAAGCTCTGTGAATAAGGCCAATTTGAGGAGATATTTCTTTTACCTTCTCTGCCTTTTTCTGCACAGTTGGATATCCTATTACTTTTTATTGTGCTTAAAAAATATTGCTTACTTGCTTATTCTTCCCAAGTTTCTGTATCATTGGTACCAAGATGATAGAATAAACTACCTTGGAGGAGGGGTAGACAATCTGAGTATACAGCCTGGACAGAGGCACTTTGTGAAATGAAACAGGTTCTTTATAGGGCTGTTCTCTGTGAGAGGCAGGATCAAGTAAACAAAATTCTTTCTCACTTGGTAATATCTGTAACTCATCCTTACAGTGGTATTTTGAGGAAGTTGCATATTGGGACTTATTCCGAAATCTCCAAGCTGATACCGAAGTAAACCAATGTAAACAAAAGTAGTCTTCAGGCGGTTTAAAAAAATACACACATATTTTCCCCTTTATAGGAAATTCAGAAATTTGAGATAGATTTTTAGGGATTTGAAATAGCTCTAGTAAGGTTACCACAGGCAATCCTTATCTCTTCTAAAAAGCAATATATTGAATCTTTCCACAGACTGTAGGCTGGTAAAAGTATAAGTCACTGAAAAAGCTATTTGGTCATTTTTTTTAAGGAAAAAAACTGAATTATTTAGAGACACAAAAGAATATTTGCTCTTGCATCAGTATTAGTGTTTAAAATGGTTCTAGTCGGGACTTAGCACATTGTAGGACACAAGCAATTTGTTAGTAACAGGGTTAGAAGGAGTTAGTATGAGAGCATAGTAAAGATTTCATGGTTCCATGTTCCAAAATTGTTCGTAGATGTCTTTTGAATTTAATCAGAACTTCCGTAATACCATAGAAGTATGCAAAACTTCAACTATAATACTTTGCCAGCCTTCTTCATGCCTTAATTTTTGTTATTTTAATTCCTCATTATTGCTTCTAGGTCCCACAAAGTCTGCAATCCAACCCCCATTCCTCTTGAGACAAAATATAAAGATTTCACATCATAAAATAAAACCAATCCAAAATAATAAAAAAAAGTTATTCCCTTAAGGGAATCTTTGAAATTCACTTCATGAAGACACAAAAGTCTTGTTTTAAGCTGTCAACTTTTGATACTTTGAACAACTTTTTGGAAAAGAGACAAAAACAACAAGATACATGTAGGAATAAATGTGGTTTGTACCATAGGAGAATTGGGATAATATACTTAGTAAGTCCATGACTTATTCCTTATATTATGAAAGTACAAGCAACCTCCAATTTGCTTAAATTTTGAATTTAGATTTTCAGCACTTGACAGAGTACAACTTTGGCCTTTACTTTGTTTCATATTATTGTTTTAAAATATATTCCACAAATTAAATACTTCAGAAGAAATTTGCTAACAGGAACTACTCAAAACTCAAAAGGAAATGGTTTTATATTATCCACACAGTGTGATGACAGAGCTTTATGTGCATAGACCAGTTTCTGACTTACCCCCTAGAACAACAACCCTATCATGATTTTCCAAGTTTACATGCAAATACATAAGCCAGACTTTGCTTACCTTTTGCCCCCTTTTCCTGCTTCCTACCTCTATTAGCCTATAGGTAATCAAGAACTCTCCCAGGGACAACGTCAAGGAAACTTCAAATCTGCTGCATATACAATTTCTAAATGTTGCCATGGTGATCTCCAGAATATTGAAATCAACTCAAAACTCAGAGCAAACTGGGGCAAAGCACATTAAGTGATAACCCTGAAATATATTCGTTAAAAAAAAAAGACAACAACGTAAGGGAGTAATGCTAAGGAAATAAATCCCACAGAACTGCTCTTATCAACTGCAGAACCAATGAGTGTTGTCAAAATATCCAGTGTACTTACTTGTTTATCTAAAACAAAGATAGGCAACCCGATGGCATTCAAATATGACTGGAATGTAAGCTTCCCTAAATCCCAGTTAAAAGACTTAACATTTCTGGAAAGCACAGCATTACCCCCTCTTTGGTTTATACCACTGGATTTGCACACTTCTCCCAAGCAGTTCTAGTTAAAAGCTGGTCGTTTAATAATCAGATCCATTCAGTAAAGTAGCTGAGACTTACTCTTATAAGATTTGGACAATATTAAGCAAATAAAGCAATTTCTTCATTTCTTTTATTTATACCTCATCTTTGAGGAACTGCAAGATAATGACAGGCCTGAAGCATCTAGGGAACTCCACAGCCATGGGGAGACTTGAAATAGTGGTATAATGTAAATTCCAATGCAGAATTTTCCATATATGGTCAGTTCCTAACTGGAGATCACTACAACAGCCCTAGACTTACTTTTCACACGTTCAACGGAGGGTAAAAGACACAGGGTCTTCCATGTCCTCAGGAATCCTAGAAGACCAGGCTGCATAACAGCTGCATATTCCTTGGAGTCCCTTCATAACTTGAGATAGCTGTATGATGACTGAAGAGACAATCTGCTTCTTTCTTCCTTTATTTAAACCAGGGGTTCCCAACCTTTTCTATATCCCGTACCCCTAGAACCCTTCTGATATATTCTCGCACCTCTTACAAAAGTAAATGAATTATGCACATACACTATAATTTTGAAACTTCTTAAAGCCAGGTTTTTGCACTCCCAGTTGGGAATCCCTGATAAACAGGGCATAATTGGAGAACTAAGACAAGCTTTATTGCAGTCTGTTACCCTTTTTGTAATTTTTGTAATTACAAAATTATAAAGATTCTGTCGTTTGCATTTATCAGTCAGAATACAATGGTCGAAGTTATTTCTTTCTTTTTTGCAATTTGGAATACTCCTGCAACTCCAAACGAGTCAGCACAACCATAGGTTAGAATTTCAGCTCAGCTAACTGCAAATATCAACGTTGCCCCTTGGCAAGTATGTTTCCTTTGGTGTCATGAATTACAAATGTCATACATCACCCCTGTTGACAAATGACAAGTTAACATTTGTACATTAATTTGGAGGGAAAACTAATTTTATACATCTTTCAACTCGTCATTGTAAGTCATAAAAAATAAGACTTGGCAAAAGCAATTCAAGAAGTGGAAAAGATGCTTTAGAAAACTGACATGTACTCATCTTTACTGATCCCCTTTAATCTACACAGGCATTGATATGAGTAGTGGCAAGGGAAGAAGTATCTGCTGCTTTTACCCCTTAGATTTGATATGTAGGATTTATTGTGTATACAACTGTGTATATGGGAAGGATTGTTCAGGAATTTGGGATTTGGGACATAACATCCATTAGATGCACGAAATAATATGTGAAATGGGACCTAAACATCCAAATAAACCCATAAATTTAAAAATGATAGTAAGAGACAAGATATTGTCTCTGAGCTTAAAAAGAGTAAAATTTTCAGAAAGAGCTCTCATGGAACATGCTGTCTAGTTGCAGAACAAATATTATTGGTCAAGATGGTTCAATTTTCTGTTCAATGTCACATACATACACAGTAAATGCAGCATATCTCACACTGTATTTTTTTTATAGAGATGAGCGGCAGTTATGTATATCGAAAAAGTCTAAAACTTACTCTTCTTAAAATTTGCTTTCTGAATGCCTTCACATCTGATGTGACAGGAATAAATTTTGTAGTTTCCTTAGAATTGAGAATTAGCTTCCATAGCTGAGATGTTTTAGAATCAAGTGCTTCTAAAGTTTATGTGAAAAAGCAATCCCTTCTTCCCATTTCTGAAGTTCAGAATTATGTTAGTTATTAGATTCTCTTTCTCTCCCAAAGGAGAAGTTTGCGAACAAGCAGAACAAGGTTAGTCAAAGTAAGCAGATTTACAGATCTAATTTCTGTAAAAAAAAATCACTGCAAACTTATGGATGCAAATATTCAATAAATATTTCCAGATGTCTCATAGAGTATCCATTTTGACCCGGTATATTCACAATGCCCCAATGTTTGAGGAGTGAGCAACAATTCTATCTTGGCTACTCCTTTCTGTATTGTTTTCAACATTGCTTGCAAATGAGGTTTTGTGGCGCATCTTTACATTTTCAGGGAGGAGGCAGAGTTTATTTATATTTGTAATAAAAGTCACTCTAAATCTTTTTGGTTACTAAAGTACATAAAAATGGAGTCATACCTGTTTCTTCTGCATTAATAGAGCTTTTTAACTTTCAGCCCAATTAGTCACTGCATGACTACAGTCAGTGTTTTAGTTAGTTTCACCTTTGTACTTTCTGTACAAAGCCCTTATGTGTCTTTCACGACATAATGAGATTACACTGCTTACACATTTTACATTCTGTTGCAGCAATCAATATTGAGAATAGCTATGACTAGGGATTGCGTTGCACAGAGCTACATTTTAAGGTCAAATACTCATAAGGTTTTTCTTGTCTATAACATAACATGGTCTAATTTTTTGTAGCTCAGAATAAGCCATGCTATAAAGCTGATATACCCATACAATTGTTCTTTGAATCATTTTCTTTCTGTATTTAGGCTGTTTAACCTACTTGAAAGTTAACTACCTCTGGTTTCCTATGAATTAGACAATTATTTACATACAGTGGAATCTTGGTTCCCAAACACCCCAGTTCATGATCAAATCGGTTCCCGAACAAAAAAACCAGCTCACAATTCACCTCTCTTCACGACCATATCTTTGGTTCCTGATCAAACACAGCCACGGCGATTTTCCCTGCCACAGTTATTTTCCCTTCAGTGCCATTTTTTTGTATCTGTGCATATGTAGTAAGTTGTGTTTCCATTCACAACCAAATCAGGTGCCGAACGAAGTCATGGCACGGATTGTGGTCGTACACGGAAATTCCACTGTATTATTGATTACATATATCTTCTAATATGTTTTAAATGACCTAAAAATAGAATATTGTGTCATTTAGAAATCCTAACATAGTACTCAGTTCTTTTGACTTGGTAGGCAATGAAATTCTCTAGACACAGATATTCATCCTTCTATTAAGGCAGGGGTCCGCAATCCCCCAGTCCACATTAAGAACCAGTCTGTCAACTTGCAAAGCATTCCTGACCTGCTCTCAAGTTGCCATGGGCAGGGGGATGGGGAATCGAACATCACAGCTGCACTGAGGAACTTGCACTTCAGTCAAAACAAAGCACATTACAGCCGGCAACGTCAAGGTCATCTCCATGGAGTCCCACAGTGGCTGGAGGGAGGGACCTCTACAACCCGTGAAATTGCTTCATTGGAGAATGTGACTGGTAACATACTTGGGGGAGGGAGGGGGAAACAGGGTCAGAGCCGGGGCGTGAATCAAGTGAGGTCAGAGTTGGCTTCACGTGCTGACATGAAGCTCCTAATAAATAACTGGATTTCTTTTGAAGCTTGGTTTGAGGCTCATGATTTAATTAGGGCATCGGTTGGAACTCTGAAACAGGCCATAGATGTAGTGTGTGGGCATGTGTGAAGCAGCATTTGTGAAAGTGGCGCAGTCTCACACCACATCCCTCTCCCACCCTGCCACCTCTTCTGCTGATCCAGTGAGCCGGAAAGATTAGATACCGCTGTATCTTCTATATTTTGAACAATTAATAAGGAAAATGGGCTTTCTTAAATTCTGTCAGTCAGCTTACCAAACTGGCATGTATTTTACATACCCTGTTTCCCTGAAAATAAGACCAATCAGGCTTTTGAGAGCATGCACTAAAATAAACCATCCCCCAAAAATAAGCCCTCCCCAAAACACAACAGCAGCCATGAGTTGACCATGCTCACCGCCTCCTGTACCTCAATAATAATAAGACCTCCCCGAAAATAAGGCCAAGCGCTTATTTCAGGGGTCAAAAGAAAATGAGACCCTGTCTTATTTTCGGGGAAACGCAATAGTAGATCTTTTTGAAACAATATATTTCTGAAACTGAGGAACTGCCATTATTTCAGCTCTTCTCGCAAGGACCTCAGTCATATATAACACTGTATATTTTGTATTATCCAAAGCTGTAGCAAGGATATGCTAAGAAAGATAGAAAAAGACAGGAATAATATTATGGCAGTTGCTTTCTTGTATCTTTCTGAAATTATGGTTTATTTATGAAAATGTTCATCAGTCTTTAAGATACTGTAGAAGTTGTGAAGGGAAAGATAATTCTTGGCAGCTGTACTTAACAGCTTTAATACAGTCCTCATTATGTGATATAAAATAAGTACCCAATCATATAAATGTAACAGGAATTCCCTCCTCCCACAAAATCATTGGGTAATCTAATTTAGAGGATTCAGTTACAAAAATAAATTCTAAAGTAATTTGCACTTAACTAATTTGCAATTTATAGCAATTTACACATCACTCAGGTACATTCATTTTCCAGTGTAAGGCAAATGGAATAAAAACGTAACAAGCCCCAAAAGACTCAGCCACAATATCTCCTGTGTGCACTACAGATTTCACTTTTGGCATCTGTGTTACTCTACATTCCAAAGCAGCAGAGTACAAGGTATAATGTAACATTTTCCCACCTGGTGTTCTTCAGATGTGTCAAGCAACAATTCCCAATAAGCACCAAGAACAGAAAGCTGGTATCCAGGGAGAAGATATCCCTTAAAACATTGGATCAAGCCAAGCAACAGATCAAAACTCTGTACTTTTAACTGGTACTAATCAGAGTATTGCTTTCTTTAAGCTATTGAAAATTATGTTAAGGATATTGTACATGACTTGCTTACCACAAAGGGTGCAAATAAAACATGGATCAAGTGTACGGTCTACTGTTAATTGATACACTTTTTAAAAAAAAGCAATAACATTGAGATGACTTTTATCTGCTTGCCATGTTTTGAACTTCAGCAGATACTGACTGTACTCTAAAGTATACTGAAAACTAATAAAATGAGTGTCTCGTTCGTATTATCAGTCTCACATTTTATTTAGCTATTTTTATGTATGCACATATTACAAATTTATAGATTAAAAAGCAAAACAAAATTATCTCATTCTCTTTATGGACTAACATTAATCCTACTATTTCTTACAGTGATGCAAAACACTTTGTAAAACAATTGTTATTTTTGATGCCAATTTTATATAGGTGCGGGAAAGGGCGACTAAGTAAATAAAGTAATCCTTCAAACATAAAACCAAAAAGGAATGAGAATACTTATTAACTCTTCCTCGTAGGATGAACCCAGTGTACTTTAAAAGAATTGGCTTTGTAATAAAAGGAATTTTGGAATTACTTCCACTCCTTTACGGAAGGAGACTGCCTCAACAAGACAAAAGACAAGAAGAAAAGAAAAAGTACAAATAAAACATGCCAGATAGTGGAACAAACTACACTGAACACTGAAGGTATAATTTAATTTGTTTTTCATAT
The DNA here is from genome assembly GCA_032467955.1 of Pseudoxenodon macrops. Taxonomy (NCBI): domain Eukaryota; kingdom Metazoa; phylum Chordata; class Lepidosauria; order Squamata; family Pseudoxenodontidae; genus Pseudoxenodon; species Pseudoxenodon macrops. Next base: position 322,484 of record JANHFT010006642.1, on the reverse strand, counting down.
GAGCATTTTGTATTACAAAAACAATTTCTACTTATCATAAAGTTCACCTTTCATGTCTAAAACAAGAGGAAATCTTGCTGACTACTTTTAGCAATCCTATGCTAAATTTACCTCTTTCATCTATTGGAAAAAATCATGCATCTTTCAGCTAAACAGAAAGATACCCAGCCAACATAAGCATTGTTTAACTTGGTGTACACTGTTTCTCAGACAAATATCTGAACAGTCAGTCATAATTGTTTTCATTTAAAGGAAATGTACAAGATAGTTTTAAATGCATAAAAATATTGCTGTAATTATTTTCTAATTATGTAAGAAATATATTTCTCATTATAGCAAAAGCTTACTTAAAAAAACAGCCTTTGCTGTCATAACTGAGCAAATAAAACTGCTGTCATAACTGAGCAAATCTAACAAAACCTATTTATATTAGTTGTGACCCAGAGATATATTGTAATTGTCTGAGAAAGCCACCTGCTTCCTTTTCCAACAGCAAGCAGCATTATTTAACATACATTAAAACCAGTTTTACAGTTTATTTCAATTAAAATAATTGAAAATTTGAAATTGTACAACACAAAATGCAAATGTTGTGTAAAGGCCTTGATCATCCCATCCCATGATAGGAAAGTTCAGAAAATCTTAAAAGTAAACTCATTGCCTGCACAAATGTGACGGGCAATACTTAACTAAATTCCACTGGGAAAACCAGTTACCAGATACTATTAGTTATTTTTAAGTAACAATATGTTAATACATTACAATTCATTTAATATTAAACAAGCAGCTTTGGTCTCGCCCAATTCAAGTGTCTTCCATATGGTTTGGAATCCATTTTCATAAATTTGGCAATGCCTACATACTAATTTTCAACTGGGACCAGAGGTGTGTTTCTACCAGTTCTATCCGGTTCTATAGAACCCTTAGTAAGTCCGTGATGATATCATGGAACTGGTTGGGTGCCGCCATCTTGGATTTTGCTTCTGCGCATGCGCTGAAGCTAGTTTTTGATTGCTGCGTGCGCACACACGCTTCATGCACACACACGCAGCATGACCCTGAGTGAACCAGCAGCAAAAATATCCACAACCCACGCCTGACTGGGACATGTAGTTTTACATCTCTGGAGAAAGATGGACACTAACAAAGGAACTTGATTAAAATATGAAGCCGGATTATAGAACAAAAATTGTACATGATAATATTTGTTTATTATAGACTTGCTGTTTAAACAGAAATCCTTATTACACAAATGCAGCAGATAAATAGCAAATTGGCATTTAGAAGCCAAGGGCTCAATTTAAACAGGAAGCTGCATCAACTGTTAGGTCCTTTCACATAACCAGCTTTAGGTTTAAATGAGGCCTCGGCTAAAATTATTTCTACAGCTGTAAGTACAGTTTTGAGTTCTTACTGCGAGTGTCAAATCAGAATTGGATCTTCCAATTTTAAACGTAAAAGCATATAAAATCACAGAATCACAGAGCTGGAATGGATATTTATGCCATCACATTCAGTTTAATCCCCTACTCAATGCTGGAATCCAAATTAAAACATCTCTGACAGATGCATTTTTTATACATCAATGAATAGTTGCCATTAATTTATTTTAGGAAAAGTAGAATGTTGTAGACAGCAACACAGCACCGCCAAATGCATGTCACACTGGCTTGAGATCAGAAGCTTACTGACATTCTGGTATAAAATAACAAAAGGATAGCAAAATTTCATATCTAGCTTTAACAAAAATACAAAGGGCATAGTAAGAGAGCCCAACAAATTCTTTTTATAGTCAATGTTTTCCTTTTTATAGGGGGTAATACTCTTTGCTGAAATACACATTTATTCCTGATGTTCTATGTTCTCTGAAAAAGAATCCAAAGACAGTCATGTAATACCAAGCATACTGTGAGAAAAAAAAGTGGTTTCAGAAATGAGATCAGGGGACAATTCCTACTTAGAAAGCAACATCAATGTACTTTTTGAGAACTACGTTTAATGAGCTACTATAAGCCATTGGAGTCAACTGCATACCGAACAGGTCCAATTAACTAATGAACATCACAACTCATTAGATCTACTGAAAGCAATGTAGACAAACTGAATGCAAGAAGGAACTACTTTCACTTAGTTGGATTGTGCTGACAATGCAACTGAGCTTTGCAAAGAAATCAGGAAGCATAGCAAGGTTGCCAGGTACCTGCAATGAAAGGAAGTGTGTGAAGAAAATAAACAACCTAAATTACCTGTCAATATATTTATTTGGACTTGTAACTTCAAGCACTTCTATCCACATGTCACTGTCTAAAAACTTCAAAGGATTTTCATTTATAGAGCCTGTCTATCTTTGTAGAAATCAAATCTTGCTATTGTACCAAGCAAGGGGAACACATACACAAACACACACAAACACACACACACACAGAGCAGCAGCACACAGAAACAAATAAAACTGACAAACACCAAACTCCAGGAATGCAAGCTTTAACACAAAAAAGGAATAAAAAATTCTCCCAAATTTTGAGATCGGATCCTTTACAATCTTGCCATTCATCCTGATTAAACAGCAATATTTTAAGAAAGTAAACCATGTATAAGGAAATAAATACCATCTGTCATTAACACTATACTAAGATATGTCCCCTCTGAACAGCTGATCTTTAATTAAATACAATCACACTTTTACAAAGCTAAGAGAGTTGAAAATATCCACGGTAATACTTTTTGAGTGACAAAAGAAAGATTATTCTGAGATGCAGCAGTACCCATATGCAGATCACACACCCTCGTTTCAGTGCCAGGAAAGATCTATGCATACAAAGAATTATAGATTCAGAAAATGCAACATGAAAACACAACCCACAGAATTCTGGATTAGATACTTATGAATGACAATGCTACTTCTCACGCTACAACACATCATTGCATTTATACTGAGATTAATAAAAACAATTTCCAGCAAACCAGCCACAATTTTATGTCCATTAAATTAATGAAAATAATGCCAAACCTATTTTTAAGAAATGATATTACAGCATTTTAAAATTCATGTGATGAGAAAACTGTGTCTTTGGTCTACAACAGGGGTGTCAAACTGGCAGTCCGCGGCCTGGAAAAAAGTTGTGAAACATCACGTGAGGGCCAGGGATGGATTCCTCTTACCTTTTCTATGAGTTTGGATCACGTCGGAAGTGCGCGCCCTCGTCACTTCCTGGTATAAACCCTCTGCGCATGCACAGAAGGCTTTGCACATGTGCAGAGGGTTGTTTTTAGGCTGATTTAAGGCCAAAGCACCTATTTTGAGCCAGAGGACTAGTTCAGGGGCGTGGTCGACCATGCGTCACTGCCAGTTCGACGAGTGGGGACAAATCCCCATTACCGCTTCGGGCGAACCTGACCGAACTGGCGGCAACCCACCACTGGTGACGACAATTTGATGTCGCAAGTTTGACATCCGTGGTCTACACGATTAAACTTGTAAATAAAAACACTGATTACGATATAATGAAATAAATATTATGAGAAAATGCTGGATCACTCATTTATATCCTTTATTATTTTTATAAATAAATTAAATAGAATTTATAAATACAATTCTCTTTTCTCCTCCTCCTCCTTTCCCCAGAACAATAACAAACAAAGGTGGGTTGGGCTGAGCCAGAATTACTGACCTAAAGTCACCCAGCTAGTTTTTCATGGCTAAGACAGGACTAGAACTGAACAGGTTCCTGGTTTCTAGCCCAGTACCATATAACCACTAGTGGCTTTTTATGACTAAACTTGCTCTCATTTTCAGTCATGTGGCTGAATGTACTGAACCTATCTACAGAGCATGAAACTCATGAAAGGCAGTCCTGTATCATTGCTAGAAGGGGAAAAGCCAATTTATTTGTGAAGTTCAACATAATTTGATATTAACCAATGCTACAATCTGTCAAGACTCATAGGTCTCTGAGAAATAAAATTGGTTTCTATATTAAAGAGCTTGAGCACAAACATTTACTGTTGTTATTCTGTCCACTGAAACTCACTGCCCTCCTATATTCCCATGGCTTGACAGAACTTGTATTACATAAGTCATTTTAGCATGTTGTGGGAATGAAACCGGTTATGGCTTATATAACTTCTTAAATTTTGTAATATTTAACAAAAGAATCAGAACAACAGTATGATATATGCGGGGAACATACACCCATTCAGAAATCATCACAGAATTGCTAACCTAGGATAAAACAACTAAAATTAAGAAAAGGATTTTCATAAAGCTAAATTTTAATGACAGGTTTTGGGCAGACATGAACCGTAATGGTTTTCTTTGGTAGCCCAGTTGAAGGATTACAAAATCTTTTGTTTGGTTTGTCAATTTACAGCAACAAAATAATGGACATATTTTGGCATACTTTATGTTTAGTGTGTCTAGTGTGTTGATGTATAAACATTTTATTTGAGCCAGTTCTGGGATTTTCATTATTTGTATCATAAGGTAAAATGTTATGGCTGCGTTTAGAAGCAAAACATACACCAAATCTATTATAGCCTATAGAATAGTAATAAGAAGTTTTATTACAATAGTAAAAATAAATAACAACAGAACTTTTCTCAACTTGTTTAAGCAAATTATGCAAACCTAAGACATTAATAGATGAACACATGATAAAAATAGAGAATAGGCAAGGCACATTTTCACGTGAAAAAGTATGAAGTTGGTGTGGGGAAGTTTGAAGTCAACTTTTCTTTCAGTAATATTAGCTGAGTGGGTAGAACATATTGACATATCTATCTGGCTGAATCAAGCATTCCATTTTTTGCTATATCTAAAAAGGAACTCAATTTTGGGTGTAATGTTGGCTCTTTGTTATGAAAGTCCGTGCTTTTTCTCTGTCTGCCATAAAATCACAGTAACTCTATAAATCAAATCCTCTTCCAATTCTAGAGAACTTCATGTTTTCTTGCTAGAAATAATTGCACTACAGTTTGCTATTACTGCTATCCAACAATTTTGGTCATTTGGGAGTCTTAAGGTGACTTCTCCAAAATGGACTGTACCAGCTTAAGATGTTTTCCACTATGAACTCAATTACTGCATCCATTTCTCTGAATCCAAGGCAAGGACAATCTTCAACAGGTATTATTATTTTTCATCCTGTAACATAGGGCTCGTGCAGAAAATCTGTTTTGTCTCCAAATCCCATCACGCATAGTAGTGTAACCCTTCACGAATGAATGCAAATATATGCGTCCATGGAACCCATCCTCAGAGTATTTTATTTCCTCCAGAATGTGCACACTAGGCTGTTCCATGCATAGTATATATGTGATGCCTGATTGTGTGCAGGCACCACATAAATACTACACATTGAACAGCCCAATACACATTTCTAGAGAGAGAAGTTCCCCGAGGATCGGCTACAGCATAAGTCTGAAAACGTGGAAGACTAAAACTCTGGTCCCCATGACTGATTCAGATTGGACCCTGCAGTATAATCTTTACTGCATACTATAATTTTCTTTATCTGGATTTCTAGGTTGTTGGTTTTTTTTGTTCTGGTTTTAATTAAGCTAATATTATCCAGCATAAGAATTTGGCTATTGTGAGATGTAAGTAAAATTTTCTGATTAGACATTTAAAGAAACATCGAGTGGTGTTAAAACACATTTTCCTTCTAACTGTACCATCACAGATTATCAAGAGAAACATTTGTTACAAAAAAGGAAATCCAAATATGCAGGATCAGATGTCCATGCATACTACCTAATGCTTTCGCTTATTAGCTAAAGATCCCAGCTGAAATTTCGTTTCACTGTAGAGAAAGTGCGGTTTAATTACATTACTTGCAGAAATGCCACAACCAAAAATCTGTGTTTATTATTGTCCACATAACTGTGATACTGACTGAATTAAGGGAGTTTTAGATGTGCCCTTCTACTAATTAGAATGAAGGTTATTTCCAAGAAGGAATGTCTAAAGCGTGATTCTGACTAAAAGAACCACTATCGTACTAATGAAGCAAAGAAGAGAATCTTTGAATTGGCCTATTCAAAGACCTGGCAGAAAAAATATTACAACCCTGCTGCTGTGTAACTATTGCAAGTCAAACCATTCGAACAGCACTTGTTTATCACAAGAGTATTCAGCAACACTCCTTTTTCAAAAGATATTTTCTTTTGTTAGATAAAATAATGTTAAATCTCTGGAGGTTCTTTTTTTATAAGGCACACCTATATTGTGTGTGTGTGTGTGTGTGTGACTCATCCTGAGCATGGTCCTGGATATGTTAAACCTCTGGAAGCCTTTGTCTGAAATCTGGTAACCCTGGTAGATTTAAATAACAGATTTTTCAGAGTATAAGATGCATCTTAGTTTTTGGGGAGGAAATTAGGGGGGGGAAATGTGCCTACCAGGTATTCATCTGGCTAGTATCCTTAGTCTGGTCAGCTTCAGCACATTATTTTATTCCCTGGTTAGGACTGAAAAAAAGCTTCTAAAGCACAGCTG
>JANHFT010006642.1:303124-315888 GCA_032467955.1 Pseudoxenodon macrops | reverse complement strand
CTAAGACTCAGTCCAATCAGGAGGCAGGATGAAGTTATCCCATGGCTGGAGGCTACCTCAACATTACTACGGAGAAAACAGGGAACCCTGAGTTCTAATCCTGCCTTAGGCACAAAGCCATCTGGGTAACTTTGGGCCAGTAACTTTATCACAGTTCTAGGAAGAGAACAATGGCAAAATAACTTCTGAACAGTCTCTTCCAAACAGTCTCCAAGAATTGGGACACAACTGACTGGAAGAAGAAATAAAACAGTGAGTTTTATTGCTAGCAATCTAGCATTTTTATTTTTCTCTAAGAAAAACACAGTACTTTCTTTCAGCTGGCTTGTCTTTGTTGATCCCAAAGCCCAATTAATATCCAGGAGGAGGAATTCTTCCCAATTCTAGAACTTTTGAACTGGCTTAATCCTTCTAAGGAAGCAGACAATCAATTCTTCATTTCTGATCTAATAAGAGCAAATTGACTACTGCCCACTTCAGTGCACCCCTAGTCCTCTGTGGCCAACCAAGTTAGGTTAGCAAGAGGACAGTAAGAGATTCATTAACTTCTACAAAAGTGAACAAGGGAATCCACAAATAAAAAAGGCACTCTATTTACGTTTTTCTTTTCTTTTCTGAAAATTGTAGTAGTTTTGGAGATGGTAATGCTATCTCCCCCCAAATTTAACTAATTTGCACTCCAAAATTATGGAACATCCATATATTCTATTAAATCAAACCTTGTTCTTCTTCAACTATTTATGCTAGCAATTACTTTTTGGGAAATTATATCTGAAAATGATAGAGTAATGCACTTAAGAAACACTGGGACAATCGCAGCAGAGGTAATATTTCACACCTTTGACTTCCATGCTTTGGATATGATGTTGGTATCTCTACTTCCATTAATTGGTAAGATTCCTGATTATGCAGGAATTCTGATTGCATTCGAGCACTGACTTTTTCAAGTATAAAACCAGAATATGACTACTCTTCATAGAGGCTTGAACAGTGTAACCAGAGGTGGGTTTCAGCAGGTTCTGGCCAGTTCTGGAGAACCGGTAGTGGAAATTTTGAGTAGTTCAGAGAATCGGTAAATGCCACCTCTGACTGGCCCCGCCCCCATCTATTCTCTGCCTCCTGAGTCCCAGCTGATCAGGAGGAAATGGAGACTTTGCAGTATCCTTCCCCTGGAGTGGGGAGGGAATAGAGATTTTACAGTATCCTTCCCCTGCCACGCCCACCAAGCCACGCCCACAGAACTGGTAGTAAAAAAAATTGAAACCCACCACTGAGTGTAACAAAAGAAATACCTGTCACTTAACTCCAGAAAACGATAAAACAACATTTACTTTCAGATGTATGTCAATTGTAAGGCAGCTAAGAAATCAGTTCAAACCCAAATAATTATTTTCCAGACAAAACATTTAGACAAGATGCCTTGAGCAAGGCTGGAATTGCCAATGCATTAATTATTTACTGAAAGGGTTTTTCCTTATGTCAGGACATAGATCATAAATAAGAAATAAAGCACAGCAGAGTATGAAAGCAGTCCTAAGACATATCTTCCTTTCAAAGAAATCAGTTTGTTCTCTTTCTTTAAAAATGTATTTTATGTATCAAAATGATACTTCAAAGTGTATTAAATCACCATCTTCACTTAATTGGCAATGAATATATTTTGAAATGACATAACTTAAAACAAAAGTGTCCAGAAGCTAATAACAGCAGCAAAACTCATTATTTTAAAGAATTATTTATTGTTTCCCTTGGGAATTTTTTTTATTGAATTTGACATGGAAGCTGAAGAAATCTAATACTGTAAACATCATTTTAATTTTCAAAATAGAATAATACAGCATTAGCCTTAGAATTTTAATCTCGTCCACTTCTTTTTGTGCAGTAATAAACTCTTCAGTTTTTACTGTTTTAATATTTACAGTCTTATTTATAACCATGATGCTGCCCAGATAAATTGTTGAGTTGGATGGATATATAAACTGTTTAAATAAATATATAAAGCAAGCAAGTACGTGGGACACACACACACACATACATAATTCGTACCATGCCCCATTTTAAATTTGAGTTTGGGAAAATATTTTTTTCTCTTATTCAATAAAATGTGCAGCATCTTATTTGGGATTAAATAGCACAAACTAATGTAAAGATAAAGATTAAGTGCTTCCCGCATGACGCCACTGTAGTACAAGAGGTTTTTTTACTTATACAATGAAACTTCCCCCCACTATTTAGGAATATGGGATCAAATTTGGAACAGATGGGAAACAATCTGTTCAGAGGAATTTATTGTTCAGGCAGTTTTTCAAGCAGACACAAATAGTTTTTAACCTTCATTTATTTCCTAAACTCAAAAATATCCTTCGATACGTCTTAATAAATCTACATATATTTGTGATGAGACTGCATTTTCTTACATTAAAGAATTGGGACAAAAACCAATATGAGTCACTCTATGGAAAGCAGAAATTAGTGCCTTTTTTCCCTCTGCAAGTACACGGAGTTTTACTTAGGGGATATTACAATGCATTTTAAGCCTCTTGATATAATATAATATGTCCCTTCCAGAACTATGATTTCTAGTTTGCTATATTTTATTATTATTATTACAGCATATGGGTTGGTTTGCATAATATACCAGAATAAGGTAAAACAGGGTAGGTTAGTTATAGGAAACCCAAATATTCTTAATATTAATATTAATATAAATACATCAGTTGTGTTATGTTAACCTGCTTTTAGGTCTACGTGTGCTACATAGCCATAGACGTAAATAAAATATTTACCGTATATTTAGATATAACCAAAAATATTATTTATTAATTAAATTTATACAGTCAGCCATCTCACAAAATATGACTCGGGGAGGCACAACAATAAAATAATAATATTAAGCAAAAACATAAATCAAGGAACACGAAAAATGTCCCTGTCTGTTAAAATGTTGTCTTGTTTTCTTTTCTTCAATTATGCTGACAACTTGTCTTGACAGAAAACACAATACTTTGGTGATGTTTCCTTTCAAAAAGAACTGGAGTGAAAGATGAGCTGTTTTCCAAAAAGAAAGAGTTAATTCACTCTGGAGACTTTGTCAATTCTTGTAACTAATTTACTGTTCCTGGAGGCAGGGAGGAAATTCATGGTGACCACAGACATTCCTTAATCTTTCAAGAGTGTTCTCTGGGAAATGAATGTAAATGGTCAGCTAAAGAGTGCCAAAACCACAAACATTAAAAAGAGTTTTAAAAAAACAGCTTCAAAAAAAAAAGCTCAACCTCAGGCTTTATTTCTTATTTTACTTTTCCAATTTTTCATGACTTGTTTAGAAGACTTTTTGTGTCTGTCTGCAGTTCTAGGTAGTATTTACAGTGAACAAGGAACCTATTAGTCATAACTTTAGGACCAAAGACAATCAGTCAAAACTGCATTTCTTGTTATCTACAAAGTAAAAACTTAAAATTCTTTTCTAAACTCATCTTGACTGCTGTTGAATTTTTAAATACATCATTTTCATGGCAAAAATACAGAAGTGTTTTGCTATTGTGTTCTTCCAGGATGTTATTTTGAATTCTGGCCTACAGATAGTCCTTGACGTATGTCAACAATTGAGCCCAATTTTTTGTGGCTAAGCAAGGCAGTTGTTAAATGAGTTGTGCCCCATTTTATGACCTTTTGCTACAGTCGATGCTACAGTTGTTAAATGAATCATGATGTCTTAAGTAAGTCTGGCTTTCAGAAACTCCCTATAAGGGTTGCAAATGAACGAATCCAGAACTCCTGGAAATTGCAGCTACTGCAACCAATTGAAGCTTAGTTTACAGTCGTGAGATTTTCTGATGGATTCCCATGGAAGAACTAGAAGTCAGTTATGCACTTCCACTTCACTATGTTTTGACTTCTGCCTTAAGTGCATCCTGATGCACATTAAAAAACGGGTGGGGATTTAATTACATTGTTTTTGCTCTTGACTTGTTTTGATTCTTCCATTGTTGTGCTGAAGTCACAGAAAAAGAACTTGCTAGGTATCATGATATATAAGGTGATGAAATAACAAAGCAATAATTGTATAATAAAATCTGACCCATTGTTTTACACAGAAAGGATTGCTGAGAAAAAATAGCCCAAGAAGAGATGAAAGATGGAAGAACTGTCTAAGACTTAAGTCTGAGGAGCACATCCATAAATTTACCTGTTGTTGCAGCTATTGCATACACTGCTGAGGCAGGGAAATCAGACAAATGGATATCAGCAAGAGTAAAATAAGGAATACCATAGATTCTAAATATAAATTATTTTCCCAGTAACAGTTAGATTACTTCTCTGATTGCTAATTACTTCTTTGATAATGGTTTCCTGGTAACACGTGAATTATTTCCCTGGTAACGGCTACAAATAGTTTTCAAATGAAATGACTACCAGTAGTTTCATGTGAAGGTCTGTGTCATTTTATATGAATGCTGTCTGGATTAGCTGGGCTTCAGAGCAAAACAACTGATGTTTATCACTTTGCTTTGCAGATAAGTGTCCCACAATTTTTACGGGTAGCAGACAAATGTGCCAATTGCTGTGGACAAATCCTTTGGCAACTGTATGCATTAAAATCATTCACTATATTTTACACGACACTCATGTTGTACAATCTGACCTCAGCTATTTAGGAACCCAAAACTTGTGTTCCCAAGACTACTACATGTAGATAGTCAAACGTTTTTGAAATAGAAAGGAAACATAAGTAAACTCATTGGAACAGATAATAGAAAAACTAATTAATGTTAAAAACCAAACAAACCACAGGCCTGTTTCTTCAAAAATGACATACAATGTACAATACTTTAATTACTTTATTACTTATTTTCTTTCTTTTCTTTCCTATTTTTTTACTTTCCCTATTCTTCTTCTCTTCAAGACATTTGTGTTACATTTATTCTGTTGAAAATGTATTTAATAAAAATTAAACACACAAACACACACACAAACACAACTTAAATTGCCATTAAAAGTATATGGCTAACATTTGTTCATCAAAACAGCAACAGCTCTTGGTGTTTACAACTACAGAGAGAGAGAGCAGAGGTATCTCTCAAATTGTGAATTTGTATGATTGTTAACTATAATTATTTGGTTACATCTAAAAATAAGCAGCAAGAATTAATCCTTAGGAAATATCTGTCCAAAATTTTGTCTGGTAGAATTGAGCTCTCAGCCATTTTATTCATTTCATCAAATTTCAAATTGTTTTTCAGTTTTATTATAAATGCATAACATAACAAAATATATAGGATGTTTGCAGTTTGTTTCCTACTTGAATCATGGAATGCATTATATAAAGATTTTAAAAAGCATTCCACAAAAACATTCTGCAATGCTATGCTAATCCAACCAGGCACAAACAACGTGTCTATGTTGGAACATTAAAAAAAACTACGGTATTATTTCTATACATTGAGAAAATACTGCAAAGCATGGAGAAGTGTCATAATGAAACAGTGATTCTAGGGCATATATAGGCAAGCATTTGCCATCTTTCCAAGTAACAACTAGAATCTAATTAGCAAAGAAGGTCAATTCCTCGACATATTTTTGAAAGCAGAACAGTGATATAAAAAGCTAAGATAAAACATGAAATGGTAAGGAAAAGCATAGTATGAGATTTTTCTTATTAAATATTTGCCTACACTTACATGAAGAGTTTGGCATAAAAAGTAAGAGTTTCTTGGATCCTAATTTATTACAATAGGCTAAGAGGCTAATCTGAACATGCCCTACATTGACATGTAACATTACCCTGGAATAAAACGAAGTTATCAGCAATTACTACAGGTTGCTGCAATGCCACACCTACTATTTCATGATACAGTACAGGAATATTCCTGTACTCTTATAATTGATCATTCATCCTAGCCAACCTAAATCAAATCTAGAACAAGCAGACAGTGGATATTACCAAAATTAATTAAATTATTGCAATCCAGTCATCACACATAGTCCAAGTCTTAATTTTTTGGCTAAATCATGCCCACTTTAACTCTTATTAGATCTTGGGGTTTCCCCCTCTAGAAAAGTGAAGGACAAGGCTTTGGTCAACTCATCAGATATTTAAAGAATGACACTGTGTACCTCTTCAAACTTTTCTCTTCCTGCTTATACCTAACATACTTTTGATTGATTTATGTTTCCATATAGTAGCTTGTTTTATATTGTGATTAACCATTTTTGTTGCCTTCTTCTGAACCCTTAAATAGAATTGCCATTTTGATGATGAGATCACACTATTTCAAAATAAAGTAAATAATCTGTATGTTCCTGACTTGGAACTATGTTTCTTTAGGGTAGCCTAAAGTTACATTAACTTATTTTTTGTATGATGTCAATTAATGTTTTGTCTTTGTTAATTGAACATTGGGTTCTGTTGCACCCTAATTTCTCAAAGTGATGTAGCTGCAATCTTATATCTACAGTATACATTTCCCTTGTTGCTCTCATTTAAATATAGAATATTGCATTTGACTCTGTTGAATTTTACTTTGTTAGATTAATGCAAGCTTTCCAACTTATAAAGATGCATGCCACCATCTTGAAAAAGAAAAGGGGGCATTGGAATAATATCTGAAGGATAATTAGGAAGATGCGCTGAAACTACTATAACCATCAAGATTTACTGAGTATTGCTGAGACCAAACTGGACTACAAGAAAGACAAAATGAAGACAATTAAACAGATGTGGCAAGGCAAAATATTACATGGCCAATACATTTTTTTTAAAGCAGGTAAATAGTAGATAACAAGTAGATAACAATAAGATTTGGCAATGGCTAAGAGCAGGAAAATTGAAGAAACAGGCAAAAGAGATAATTCTGGTTGCACAAAACCAAGCATTAAGAACAAATGAATAAAAAAGCCAGAACTGAAAAGACAGCAACAGATAGCAAGTGCCACCTCTGCAAAATGCTAAAGAAACAGTGGATCACTTAGTTAGCTGCTAGAAGAAAAACACAAGAGTTTGATTGCCAACAGTGGCATGACCAAGTATGCCATCAATCGCGCCCTGGAATATCTTTAAGAAATACCAGTTGTTTCTGCTGGGTACCACAACTTAGACAAAGTAATAGAAAGTGAAGGAGATAAATTGTTTTGGAACTTGATAATTAAAACAGACAAGCACCTGCCACATAAGAGCCAAAATTTAACTGTTCATAAGAAACACAAAAAAATCTGGATAACGAACATCCAATATTTGTATACAGCAAAATACAAGCAAAAGAATTGGAGAAAATCACAAAATACAAAGACCTGCAAATAGAAGTAGAAGGACTGTGGCAAAAGAAGGCAAAGATAGTACCAATAGTTGGGATTGCAATCCCAAACCTTCTGGTATTTACTTGGAAGACTTAGATCCTGCAATAATATATTTAACACCATCTAACATCTACCTATTTCAGGTTCTTAGGAAGAACTCAATAAGTGGATACAAATGCCAAATCCAGTCTAAACATCTGGACCACTGTGCAAGAAACCAAAATATCAACAATTTCTTCCAAGTCCTGTTAAAAATCACAAAGACATATATTCCTTTTTTCATGTTGAAAACTACTGAGCTTAGAAACAAGAACACAACTATACAGCATCTCGCTTGAAACTCCAGTTCAGTTTGAACAGATGTTGCCAATGAGTTTCCTAAAATATTGGATAATATTTAATCAGCTTGCTAACTAAAGTATCACAAAAGAAAGTGCAAGCAAGAAAAAATGTATTAACAGCACTTTCTGTAGTCATTAAATTATTCATCCCATAAAAATTGTACCATTCTTTTGACAAATTCATGATTCTTTTTTTGACTCAAACAAACAGAGCCTTAGTTATAAGTGTCCCTGACCTCCTATCAAGATGTTTACAACTTCCTTTATAAACAATTCTTATGTCTTTCCCTTTAGCAAAGCTGAAATGACTAGTCTGTGGTGTCTTGGATAAGATGCCTCTGTCCAAATTGTTTATCAGTTCTATGATTTGGGATCTAGGTGGTTTCACAACATCTGACAGATGAAGCAGAGTGAACTGCTAGAAGTTTCTATTTCAAAAGCTGCATGTAGAGATTATATTTTATATTTTTCTCATTCAGATTTTATAATACATCTATCAAGTCTGAAGCCTGAAGCATTTCTTAGCTGTCCATTGTTTATATTAAGAATAAACTCCAAAACAGAAACTAGTAGAATTCACCCTTATGTGAAAACAATGTTTTATTCTTTCCAAGAATTCTGAGCCCTATCTAAAAATGACCCTGATGAAAAATGGAATGCAATTAAATTATTCTGATCTTCAGAATTCTTTGAGGGAGGGGAGAAGTTATTCCATTCAAAACTCTAATCCGTGGACTCTCAAGCTGACTTTATTTAAAAAGTATAATCTAGGATTCTTATTTATTTAAGTGATTAGTTAGTTAAGAAAATGTACGACCACTCAGCCTGAGCAATTATAACACTGGGGAGTGTTCAATTCATTAGCAAAACATAAACAACATAGTTTATTAAATTACAGTTTAAACAACAACAATTAATCGATGGCCAGGAAGCTAAATTCATATAATATCCATCTAGACAGGAAATCCAATCAATTTATTCTCAAAGTCTTAAGGAAAGAATCATATTTTAAGAGTCTTTCTAAAAGCCCGGGAGTTGGGGCCAACTGTATATTCTGTGTGTGGTGATGAATGGGTGGGTAATCATTTCAGAAGGCAGGCACTGTAATGGGAACGGGGTCCTGTCAGACAATCCTGTTCAGAGAAGTCCAACCTCTTAGCGCAGGGGTGTCAAACTCAAGGCCCAGGGTACTTAGATCTGGCCTGTGGGGCCACCCTAGATACAGCGAAGGACTGGACAGTGATGCTTCTGCCAGGAAAAACGAAGCTCCGTTTTCACTGGCAAAGGGTTACAGGAAGCCGCGGCAGCTGAAAACAGAGATCGCGAGCCTGTTTTTGCTGCCAAAGCACTCGGGCCGCCACAGGCGCCCTTGACACGAGTGATGCTGAACTGGGAACGCCTATCCTGGCCACGTGCATCCATCTTACAGCATATAGGATTGGCAAATACTGTTGGGGACAGGTATTCCAAGAGATATATCAGATCTATTCCACAAAGGGATCTATAAGGCAGGGCTGGCTCTATATATTTTGGCACCCTGGACAAAGTCATATTCTGGTGCCCCGTTATGGTTTGGTTCACTTTCTGATTTTGTTAGGAATTTCAAAAAGGCACCCCTTTGTCTCTAAGTATTTTAGCTTATGATTTTCAGCCCCAATCATTTTTCCCTTTTTCTGAGACATGTCCCCCTATTTGCTGTGACTCACATTAAATAATTCAATCAGGATTCAGGCCAAGGTATGGGATAGAGATGGCATATTCAAATTTTAAATATTCTAGCCAGGATTCAGATCCAGTTAATGTGGGACAGAAATGCTCTTGGATAATGTCTGGCAGGAGAGGCATGGGGGTAATGTATTCTTCCTCTCTTCTTGAACTCTCAGTGGCTTTTGATACCACTGATTGTGTTATCTTCCTGGATCAGTGCTGAGAATTAAGGGTGGGTGGCCCAATGTAATGTTGGTTTTCTTACTTTCTGTGGAGGTCTGGATGGGATGCAACAGGCTTCAAACCCAAACATGAATGAGCAGCATTGGGTGTTTGGACCATCTTGTGTTGAAGATTTTCCATTGTTGGTCTTGGATGAGGTAGCACTGCCTAGTGTGCAGTTTAGGGCCAGTTGTGCCCATTTCTGGACCAAGGGGCCCTGTTCATTATCATTCATGCTTTGATTTATCTACCATCTGGACTAATTGCAATCAGCTCTACATTGGGCTGGTCTTGAAGAGCATGCAGAAACTTCAACTGGAACAGAATGAGGTAGCACAGATAATAAACAGTGCCAGTTATTGTCTAACAAGTCTCATTCATAAACTGCAATTCCAGGTGCAATTCAAGATGCTGATTGTTACCTTGAAAGTCCTTTATAACTTGGGACCAGGTTATTTGAGAGACCATCTTTACCCAGTTTCCTTCTAGCTCCAATCTGATCAGGCAGGAGAGGTAAACTTTGGGTTCTGCCAGCTAAGGAATGTTAGTTGGCAAGGCTTTGAAGACATATATTTCTGCTGTCGTGCCTCCTTATGGAACATTCTTTGTCCAGAAATCAGGATAGTCCCAACCCTGCTGGCTTTTCATAACTCTTTAAGGTCCTGGCTCTGTGCCCAGGCCTGGACTCCTGAGTGATACAGGGACCCATTTTGTGGTTTATTTAGTCATTAGGGTGGATGATTTATTCTTGGCTGCTATGTATTTAATGTTTGTATTATTTTAATTTATTTTTAATTGTTTTGTTTGCCATCTCACATGGTGTGATGGATGGCCATTCAAAATAACCAAAAAAATGTACTATTTACTTGTGCAGCAAAGAAAATAATTTTAATTATATCAGCAACTCATTGTTTTAATATGGCAACAATTCAGTGTAATTATACTTAACCCTTAGGCATCTGTACTGGAACAACTTGCTTGCTCAATACCTTCCTATTTGACCTTTGTCTTGCTTCGGTAGTATTTTCAGCTTTCTATGGGCCATAGCTGTAGTAATATATTATTTTTTGTGATGTGCAATTGTGAACTGCAGAAATTTACAAGGAAGATGATCAGATTTTAAACTCACATTGAATATTTTCAAAGTCTTTGATTTTGCTGCCCCTCCCCTAAAATTTGGCACACTAGGGGAGTGCCTAGATTGCCTAGGATTAGAACTGGTCCTGCTACAGCGGATATTTAACATCTTGTAATTCACCCAGTTGCAACGTATGGCTGTGAAAGTTGGACCATAAGAAAGGCAGAGCACCAAAGAATGGAGGTCTTTGAACTATGATGCTGGAGAAGACTCCTGCAACTCCCTTAGACTGCAAGGTGATCAAACCGGTCAGTCCTAGAGGAGATCAACCCTTTAGAAGGCCAGATCCTGAAGATGAAACTCAAATACTTTGGCCACGTAATGAGAAGGAAGGACTCACTGGAGAAGAGCCTAATGCCGGGAATGATTGAGGGCAAAAGAAGGGGACAACAGAGAATGAGGTGGCTGGATGGAGTCAGTGAAGCAGTAGGCATGAGCTTAAATAGACTCCAGAGGATGATAGACAGGAAGGCCTGGAGGAATGTTGTCCATGGGGTTGCGGTGGGTCAGACAGGATTTTGCAACTAACAAAAACAAATAGTTTATATAGAAATATTTGAAATCAATTATATGAATGAAGGCGATGAAATAATATACCAATATTAAACAAATCCTGGGGGGGGATATAACAAACAATATTTCAAGTCAAACATATGAAACAATCAATTAAGCAGTAATAATCTATGAGAAATTAATATGTTTGTCAGTTTAAAAAGATATTCCACTTGTGTATAGCAGTATTCCAGTATTTCACAAAGAGGAGGAGATCAATTTACTTTCCAGATGGTAGGACAAGAAACAATGGATGGAAACTAATAAGGGAGGGAAGCAAGCTGGAATTAAAGCTTTGAGGACAATTAACCATTGGAACAGCTTGCCTTCAGAAGTTGTGGGTGCTAAATCACTGAGGTTTTTTTAAAGAGTCAAAATATAGTCCCTTGCCTGAAATGGTATTGGGTCTCCTGCTTGAGCATGGGATTGGACTAGGGCAGGGGCATCACTCGATTTCATTGAGGACCGCATGAGGGTTGTGTTTGACCTTGGGGGGAGGCATGGCCAAGGTAGGCATGGCCAGCATGACATCACTTGTGTCAGGGGCTACCTGTGATGGTCGGAATTGTGTGCCAGCAAAAACTGGCTCTTGACCTCTGTTTTCAGCTGTGACAGTTCCATGCAAATGTCTGCCAGCCAAAACGGAACTAAGGAGGGACATGTGCAGCTCCATTTTTTTGGCAGAGGCATCGTGGGCTGGTCCTTTGCTATTTCCAGTGCAGCCATGCAGGCCACTTCTAAGCATCCCACAGGCTGGCTCCGGTTCCCTGGCCTAGAGTTTGATACCCCAGGACTAGGGTCTCCAGCTTGAGCAGGTGGTTGGACTAGACATCTTCCCAGGTCTATTCTGATTGACTAATTGACTGAGTGGATGGGTGACCCACAGAGTTATAATGTGACCAGAAGGGTATGCTTTATGAGGACCACCAATGAACATCACCACAGATGATTCAGAGCTCCCTGGTTTGAAATGGAGCCTACAAGACAACAGGAGAGAACATCAAGGGAACTAGCAAAATTCATGCAGTTATCATTTGAAACATCTCTCAGCAGTGGGGAAAGGCCCTTAGATTTACTACCTGACTTTATCATTAAAACTGGCAGAAACTATCAATACCTTCTCTTTTATCTTAGATCAACTACAGTGTCATCAACCAGATGGCTGAGCAAAATCATCTTTATCCTTTTTCATACCGGATGACCCCAAACCAAGAGCCTCCTTACTCAGCGATTGTCAAGCTGCTCTTGCAGTTTCGATGGACATGGATCGGCCTCCTTTCTAAGGACAATGAAAAAGGAGAAAAATTCAAAAGACGTTTGGAAGTTCTCGCCCTAAAAAATGGGATTTGCATTGCCCTCTCAGGAACCGTCCCAGAAGCAAATATGCAGATAAGTGCTGGAGAAACTCTCATGCAAAAAAACCCAGAAATATTCCTTTCTCTTATCAAGAGTCAAATAAAAATTATAGTATGCCAACTAGATTCTCAGGCCTCAGGAATATTAGCAGC
>JANHFT010006642.1:285355-297082 GCA_032467955.1 Pseudoxenodon macrops | reverse complement strand
TTCTATGATGTCACCAGCTGCTTGCAACCTACTCTATAGAACTGGTGCGAACCGGTAGGATTTCACCCCTGGTATATATTTCTGAATTTATCAGTAACAATTCAGAAAATAAAGACTATGGGACCAAAATTTTTATTTCAGTAGTTAAAAATAAGTTTCAGGGGTTCTAAGTATTCTGAATTTATAACAGAAAAAGAATGTTTTAAAATTTCATAATTTACCTCTTCAAAGGTATGTATGCAGATAAATACAATGTTTTACCTTTGTGTAAATGTAATATTAACATTTTGATCTTTTTTTCTTGAAGCTCTTTGAAGTAAAATTGAAAAATGAAAAGTGATTGATTCTGCCTGGCACATTGTGGACATTTTTTAAACTAAATTTGGACAAGTTAGGCCTACACAGGTTAATCCATTTGAAGTAAAATGTTTGAAATGAAAAGATAATAAAAACAAACAAGCAGATCAAGAATGCATTTGCAGAGGACTTTACAGACATTAAATTGCTGCAAAACACTGCCTCTTCCTTGTGGACTGACAATTAAAATCAATGTATTGAAGCCTAATTTTCTTGAAACACCCCCTACAGAGGACCAGCATGCTCCATGTCAACATACAGTAATACATTTTACTGTCATAACCAATATGAATTAATCATTGCCCTAAACTCCTTTTAAAATTGTCAGAAAAAAAGTATGATAGATCCCATTTGTAAAGAATTTAAAAAGCATTTTAACAGCCTATAAGGGAACATAGACTGAATACTGTGACCGATTTAAATATATTTTATGGTTAAATGGGAATTCGAACCCATGAATTGGAAGTTTCTGTAGCATAAAGACTAGGAATGCATAGTCACATGGATACAAATGTTATCCTTTGAATTTTTGTTGTTGTTGTTGAAAGCAGATTGTTCCAAGAGAAACAATCTGCTTTTATCACTATGAGTGATAAAAAGAATCCTGCTAAGACGAATAGACAGATTGAAGAACAGAATAAAAATAGTAAGCAAAGTAATGTCCTCAGAACATTCTTCTAAAAGTGGTCTACTCTAGCACAGACATTCAGAGAATAGAAATAGCATCATGAAAAGGATATACAGTTGCAGTCACAATAGTGAGCTGCTTGTACTTTATAACTCACCTGTTGTTGCCAAGAATATCACAATCCCTTCTATGGTGCGCACAATGAACAACAGTATTGCATTATTTCATACTTAAAACACCTTTCTCTTCTTTATCAGCCAAAATTTATTTAAGATTGTTTTAAAATATTATTTAATTATCAATTAATAATTAAGAGGAAGAAATTGCCGAAATTTTGAGATGTGTATAGTTTAAATTGTGAAAAGCTGTCTAGCTGTTTTTAAGCCCATAGCAATGTAGCCAGTCCTTTAGTATCACTATGATAGCTAAAGGTAATACAGGTCAGCATTCTGAAATGCCTGACAACAGCATCCTATGTTAAATTGCTTTTTTAGTTTAACTAAATTTGAAAGGAAAATTTTCCACTATATGTTTGAAAACATTTCGTAAGAGGTTTCAGATATTTTTGGTTATGTTTCAGTTAATTTTTGTTTAAATACTATGCCTCTGTCACTTTTTTATTCTTCCCATTACTGAACTCTCTACTTTTCATATAATTTCAATTCTATGAATTGAAATTATATTTAAATCGTGATCAGTTTGTCTTTCTCCTACTATTTTTACTGGTAATCCTCGACATACGCCTACAGAGGATCAGAATATCAGTGCTAAGTCATGATAGTCATTAAGTCAAGAGACCCACGTGACTGAACTTGATTTTACAACCGTTTTTACGATGGTTATTAAGTAAATCCTGCAATTCTCCCAAATGGGCACTTTTTGACAGAAACTGGTAATAACCAAAAAAAGTAACAAATTGCAGTCATGTCACTTTAGATCATTGCAACTAGTCAGAAATGTGAGGTAGTTGCCAAGTGACCATGGAAGAGGGGGAGGTACAACATTTTACAATGTCTGGAAATGCTTTCCAAGACCCTCATAATGCCTAATGATTATTAAATAACCGGTCGTAGGTCAAAGGCTACCTGTAATAGTTCTAGTAGATGAATGTGGTAAACTAATTTTGTACCAAATTAGATTCATTTAAATTGTTGCTATGATCACATTTACTGAGGATTCACTCTATGGCATATCCTCAGAAATGAGAACATTTCTATAAAATGTTTGAATACTGTAATACAGGGGTGTCAAGACCCAGGAGCCGGCCCAAGAAATGCTTAGATCTGGTCCACAAGGCTGTCCTGGAAACAGTGAAGGGCCAGTCTGTGGTGTCTCTGCCAGTGAAAACGGAGCTCATGAGTCCATTTTTGCTAGCAGAGTGCTCAGGCCACCATAGGCGCCCCTCACATGAGTGATGTCAAGCTGGCCACGCCCATCCTGATAACTTCTCCCCCTTGAGGTCAAACACAATCCTGATGAGGCCCTCAATGAAATCGCAGTTGACACCCCTTCTCTAAGAAGTGTTTCAGTAACATAAATTGAGCAAAATATTGTTTTTGGTTGCTGAGAATAACAGATTGTAGAGGTCTAAAATAAATTAGCATTTTCCTTAGCTTGGTTCATCAAGGAAGTTTCTGCGTTCCATTGTTTGATCACAACTCCTATCAGCATGCAGTAATACTACATTGTACAAGTAGTTCTTGACTTATCACCACAATTGAGCCCAAAATTTCTGATGCTAAGCAAGACAGTTGTTAAGTGAATTTTGTTCCATTTCATGACCTTTCTTGCCACTGCACTAGTTAAGAGTAACATGGAATCTGGCTTCACCATTGACTTTGCTTGTCGTAAGGTTTCAAAAAGTGGTCTCATGACCCCAGAATAATGCAACTGTCTAAATATGAGTTAATTGCCAAGCATCTCAATTTTGATCGTGTGACCATGGGGATACTGCAATAGTCATAAGTGTGAAAAATAATAAGTCACTTTCTTCAGTGCTGTTGTAACTTCAAACGGTCAGTAAAGGAACTGTTGTAAACCGAGGACTATCTGTATTCCCTAAATCACGGTGAATCTTAGTATGAAGGACTGGACAATACTGATAAAAATTCCCATAGTTATTCTGATTTCCTAGCACTCAAGTTAATTAGCATTCACCAGTCTTACCATCAGGACTGTCCAGAGTTTGACGACATTATTTAATATTAGGTAAATTGTAGCTATTTTTTCGTTATATGCCATCAAAATAGCATCAACTCAGCAACAATATAGATAGAAAATGAGCAAGTAGACATGAAGAGAAATGTGTTTTGATTTCAAAATTGCTCATAGGTCAATGCAAATCCTTCAAAGAATGCTCTGCAGTGCATCTGGGAACTTATACAGAACATTCCCCCCAGATTTTTAAAGTGGCTGTATCTTTTTCTGAATTCATGCAAAACATATGTGCAAGCTGTTCCTGGCTCTCTGTGCATGAGAAAGCATGGCAAGTAATGCAGCAAGCACAGCAAAGTGGCTGAACATGTCCTTGCATGCAAAGAAGACCAGGGTAGCTTCTTTCTGGTTTTGATTTGAAGCCACCACCATGCTTTCGTTTAATTTTACTACAGGTAGCAAAACTGATGGCGGAGAACAAATGAAATTTTACACAAATAGCTAGTCCATGCAGGGGGGGAAAAGTATAAAAATCAGAACAAATTAGTTCAAAAGTGAAGCTTCAGCAAAAGCTTCCAGTTTCTTGCTGCTTCAAGGGGCTAGGACAGAATAACAACAATGTAATTTTAATGGAGAAAATCTATGTGGTCACCAGGAATTGAAAATTACTTGATGGCATCTAATCAATCAATTTTAACCAGTCTTTCTCTCCCCCACTCCACCTTTCTCATATGAGTGATACCTGCTTTGGAAAATGTAGTTGACAGTAAGCACAATTTCTAATAAAATAATTAGATGTGAATATCTTCTGTATTTCTGAATCCATAAAATGGTAGTTTTAATCTCACATAATACTGATTCTTTGAGAAGTGGCACTAGATAAAACAGTGGATTTGTAAATGTGTATATTAATTTTTGGAAAAACGGCCTTAATTATCTATTGAAGGCAAAATGTGCAACAAGCATTCACTCATTCATTGTAAAAGAGTCAATTTTCTCACAAGTCTTTATAAACGCTAGGATGGTAAACTCATCAATGAAATTCATTCTGGTCATCCAAACCTAAATCTTTGGCTCAAAGATGGCTAAACTGAGTCTGCTAATACGCGCGTGGAAAGGAATGGCAATATGTTGACAATCTGAAACAAAAGAGCCACTCCTGTTCTGTTGACTTATAATAACTTCTCAGGAGAATGACACACTCTGGATAGCACTACACTTTGTGCTATGATTAAGAGGCACCCCTTCAAGATGAATAAGCTAAACTGAAGTAAAAGGAATGCATCATCAACAAACAGCAATTTGGAATCAGGAAATCTGAAGGCCCATCTCTTCTGAAACAGACATGTTCATTGATGATAGAAATCATCAGCTGTAAAACATACCGTAACTGTGGCCATTTATTTGTAATAATTCACCAATCAATACAAAACATAAAACTATGTCCACAAAACAAGCAAAACACGGTTTCCCTGTTTGTCCTTTTGCCATTGTAGTACCTGCTCTAAGGATGATCATGCCTTTTTCCACAAAGAAATTCAGAACTGTCTTTCTAACTAGGAATGTTGATTAATATATATATATATAGTATTTGGTGGAGCTGCTAGAGAACAATTGATGAGCACAATGAATTTATTTCTGAAATAAAAAAAATGGAGTGTAAAATAAACATTCACGTCAACAAGAAATCTTTGGAAAAGAGAGAACATTAAAAAAAAAAAAGAATTACTAAATCCACAGAGATGGGACTGATCTTGTAACTCTTTCAAATTTGCTAATTGAAACATCTTCAGTGTGGGAGGTAAGCACAGAACCTGACAGCTAATATTCGAAAAGTCAAAAGAATGGAATTTATTTAAAAGATGCTATACTGTTGTTTTTGCAGGATAAACAGGCAGGGAAGTTAGATTAAACTTCCACCTGATGTCATTAAAAAAATGAGAGTTAGAAAAGCAAAAGTTTGAAATGAGTGTTTGAAAAAGGTCTTGTCTAATTTTTATGACAAAGGAACCCAAGGAGAAAACAATGTAGACATGAATTAAACATAAGGCTATCGGTGGCTATTAATCATAACAACTAAGTTTTTCCCCTCCTCTGTACAGTTTTCGTTGCAAAACAACCGTGGGAAATGGTTATTTTTCTTATGCTCGTCAGGTTCCCTTTGACATCTGAGACACCACTGAGGGAAAGGGAATGCGGAGCTAGAAAGGCCTCTGGTCTGATCGAGCAGACCTAATTGGAAATCTCTCTCTTGCTTCCTCTTGTGAATACAATACATACTACATGCATATTCTATATCATGAACATTCAAAACATTAGTACTAAAATAAATTGGCTGTGGAGGGAGAATCTTCCAGATGGCTATATTACAACCCAAAATTACATGATACCAAGCCTCAGTGGTTTATATTTATTCAACAGTTGTTCCTAAGTGTATGCTTCAAGATTATTTATTGTCTGTCTCTCAATCAATCAATCAATCAATCAATCACATTTACAAATATTTGTTGGCCACCAATAAATTATAAGTCTATGGATAATGAAAAACAGACAAAAGAACAAAAAATTAATCAATCAAGGAATATAATTTACATATACAGGTCAGAAACGTGCCTACAATCAGCTCATATATTTTTAAGAGCCTTGGGAAGAGGCCAAATGCACCTGTAGAGAAATGTATTCAGGTAAGAGCTTCTGATGGGAGGATCTGTTGCTTGCTATACACTTCATACATTCTTACAAATGGGAGGAACAGTCAGAAATTCTTCTGTAGATGTTTAGATTGGACAATCAACAGCTTATTTTCCTGAAGGGAGTTGCATGAGGAAAGTAGTGTTTTGGTTACAAAACTGATTGGAAAAAGAAGTAGTGCAAGAGTTGTTATATTCCCAACTGGCTAGACCTTAAAAGAGCCCCTATTATCCACTGTTGTCATAATTAAGTTATAAGCTTTGACAAAAGAAGCAGAAGGAGACCAAATAGACTTATCTAATAATTTTCTCCACTGAAAAGTTCCCTTTTTTTTTTCATATTCTTGATGGGCATATCAGTTGGATTATTTATTTGCTGAATAGATATAGATGCCCATGCATGTGAATCTGGGTAATGCACACAATTAAAACAAAAACTAAAAATCAATATAACTTATGAATTAAAAAAGCCAAGAATATTTAAATAATAATAATAACAAAAAGATATGGAAGAATATGATCAAACGTATACCAGTCATTTAATGGGCTCTATGGGATCCCCAGGCCCAGTGAGGGCCTTCTGGAAGACCAAAAGTGTTGGGACCAACTTTACTTTGGGCAAATAATGTTCCAAGAAGATGGGTCCCATTCAGAAAGGGCTTTCCTCCTGGGCCTCCATCCTACCAAATGATGTAATTGAGTTGATGCCATCTGTAAATCAATCTGCCACATAGGGTTTTAAAGGTCATCAACCAGTCCCATCACCAGAACCAAATTGCTAATCAATGCAGCCTGAAGAGCAGAAGTATACATTCTGAGCACACAAAACTGTCTGTGCTGCCACATTTAACTTTAAATTTAGTTAATTTAAATGAATTTTAAACTAGTTCTGTACTGAAATCCGGAAACCTCATCAGTTACTATATAGATCCCAATATGTGCACATGAATACTATGCACATCCTAATGGGTTCCTTACAACTAAATCTATGAAAATGTTTTAGTTGCAACAAAATATAGCAATAGCACTTAGATCTGTATACTGTTCCACAATATTTACAGCATCCTCTGAGCAGTTTGCAAATGTCAGCATATTGTGTCCAACAATCTCATTTTTCCGACCTTGGAAGGCTGAGTCAATCTTCAGCTGGTCAGGATCAAACTCCTGGCAGTGAGGAAAATTAGATTGCAATACTGCATTCTAACCACTGGGCCACCATGGCTCCATACAACAAATGTTTTTTGTGTGTGTGGATATTTAGGATGCAAGCAAAGTCTTTAATTCACTTCTAAAACCAACAACAAAATCATTTTAGAATTGACTCAAGAATACAATTACATATTTTGAATCAGCAATGAAAACACCATATATTTCTAATGACTCTAGTCTAGGCAAAAAAGGGGGGAAAACGAAGAAATTAATCAGGTGCTTTGTTTAATATTAATGGAGCAAGCCTATTAATGTTAATGGATATACATGTATAATTCTTGACATTCAATTTCTTTTATACAAATACAAATTAGATATGACTATTTCACATGAAAATTGAGAGTCATCATTTTAGATAAAAGAATTTACTAGAGCACATTATCTCTTGTTTTGTTAAATAAACTGAAAAGGATGGACAATCTGGCAACATATTCAGAAATGTTTTATTCAGTGAAGGATCTCTGGAAAAGATCCCCTCTATTAATTTTTCATTTGCAGAAAGAAATGCTTGTTCTTGGCTATGTGCATTACATGCACAAGTGTAGCAGCAATTATATGTTGGTTTTATTCCTTAGACTTACATTTTCTTAAATGATAGGCTTCTAAAAGTGGTGCCTGTTATACATTAAATAGTTCCAGTATCCCAAATGTGATATTTTATGCTTTCTCAATCTGGTACACTCTAACTCTCCAGCCAGTTGTTGTTTCAATACCCTCATTATTTATTCAATTTATATTCCAACTTCCCATTTGGGAAAACTTACCAAAATCTGCCTATAATTGCCATCACACAAAATTGAAACGTTTTTTCATGTTTATTGTGGAAAGGACAACAGAGCTCTTCTTTTCTCCTGAAGCCATAATAATTTAAATTGAGAAATATTTTTTTAAATAAAGTCTTCATCCTCTCTTAAAATGTACGGATTTCACAACCCTGCTTACCCAGATTGATTGTTTCAAATGTAACACATGTTAAATTATCCTGCATGTCCATGAAAAACTATTCACTATTCCAATCCAAACAAG
Source organism: Pseudoxenodon macrops (assembly GCA_032467955.1). Lineage (NCBI taxonomy): Eukaryota > Metazoa > Chordata > Lepidosauria > Squamata > Pseudoxenodontidae > Pseudoxenodon > Pseudoxenodon macrops. The sequence continues at coordinate 289,018 of JANHFT010006642.1, read as the reverse complement.
GTGAAGAGCCAAGATGTCAAACAACATTATACAAGCTTCAATTCTTTGACTAGTCTTATCCTCTCTGCTTTAGCTCCTACAGTCTAAATCTGTCAATGAAATGAGACTAGAATCCAGACTTGTGCTAGTAATAATACTGAGATTCATAAATACAATAAAGCTGCGAAACGAATGAGAACTCACTGTCATCTTCCCATTGCAAAGTGGAACTCTATGGGTGGCCAGGCCACCAAGATGAGTAGACTCAAGGTTTCTCTCTTCTTGAAGAAGACTGCTCAAAGCCAAGGATGCTTTCTTGCCACCCGAAAGCCTGATTCCATTCTTTGCATCAGGAAGACAAAAGGAGAGAATGTCCTCAAACTGGTCCCTTGTATTCCCCACAACCCCGTCAACTACACAAATAAAAATAGGAAATATACATTAAGCCAGAACTGAATACGGAGTTGTGCTAAGTTTCTGCAAATCAAAGGTGCCCTTTTTCCCCAGTTACATGAAGATGTTCCATTTTGTTTAGTACATTTATGACAGAATAGCTTCCTATGAGAAGAAGTAATATGGAACTAAAATGGTACTTTTCAATTTGCCATTTCAAAGCCTGCTACCAATTGATAACTCTCTGATTAGGACTAAAATGACGATGCCAATATACATTTTATTTATTTATTTATTTAGTCAAGCGTATATGTGATTACAGACCAAGTATAAATATGATTGTGAATACATGAAATGTATAAACAGGGTTATGAGTACATGAGATGGTTACGAATACATGGGGACATTAGGACAGGGACGGTAGGCACGCTGGTGCGCTTATGCATGCACCTTACAGACCTCTTAGGAATGGGGTGAGGTCAACGGTAGACAGTCTAAGGTTAAAGTTTTGGGGGTTTGGGTCAGGTAATGTATTCAGGCATTAACCACTCTGTTGCTGAAGTTGTATTTTTTGCAATCAAGTTTGGAGCAGTTAACGTTAAGTTTGTATCTATTGTGTGTTCCGTGTGTTGTTACTGTTGAAGCTGAAGTAGTCATTGACAGGGAGGACATTGTAGCAGATAATTTTGTGTGCTACACTTAGGTCAGATCGAAGGTGATGTAGTTCTAAAATTTCAAGTCTGGTGGCATAAGGTATTTTGTTGCGAACAGAGGAGTGGAGGAATATCTCTGGACATTCTCAATTGTATTAATGTCTGATGTGTAGTGTGGGTTCTAAACAGATGAGCTGTACTTGAGAATTGGTCTAGAAAATGTTTTGTATGCTCTGGCTAAAAGTATAATATTACCAGAGAAGAAGCTACACAAGATTAGGTTAACCACTCTTAATGCTTTTTTGGCAAAGCTGTTGCAGTGGGCTCCGGCATTTAGATTATTAGAGATGAATACTCCAAGATCCTTAACTGAGTGAGGATCGTCAACAAGGTTGTGATCATCTAGTTGGTATTTTGTGTTTTAATTATTTTTGCCAATGTGTAAGTCTGAGCATTTGTTGATTGAGATTTGCAGTTGCCACTTGTTTGACCAAGTTCAACATGATCAAGTTCATATCCAGGGGGCTTTATTTAAAACTGCTTGGCTTTAAAACAGGAAAAGGTAAATATACTCCAGTTATATAGTCCAGGTAAAAAAAACCAGTGCATGTAGCAAGCTCCTAGTAGAACATGTCTCCTAAGAAGGAACAAGGCAAGCCTTAGTACTAAGCGATATGAATTTCATGCAGGACAAATGGGATTGCAAGCTATTTGTATTGATGAACAGTATGGCTTCTATTAGATAAAACTGTATTTACCACAGAGATGAAGAAATGAGGGAATAATGTTACATAAAAACTACTTCTTACTCCTTTTAATATGAACTATTTTTAATTTCCTGCATGTTGGCATCTTTAGTAGCACAGAAAGGTAAGTTTCAAAGATTCCATTTCCTTATTAAATGGGGCTCCATCACAGAGAGACAAATGAATTATCTAAACTCAACACAAATCTTAATAAGAGCTGATCAGCTCTAAATTCTGTCACATATATTTAAAAACATCAGCACTCAGTCCAATGCAATCTCTAAATAAGGTGTGATTCCTGCTGTCTTAGTACATTTTAGAAACCCTATTCCAATATAAGTACCAACTTCCACTCCTTTCTTACCAAGATAGAAAAAATATCACCAAATTACATGAGATTTATGAAATAAAAGCAAGCCTTAATTCAGAAAGAGGTTCTTCCTTAGTTTATCTTTTTAGTGGCTATGGAAATGCCACTTAAAACAAGTCATAAATCAACCTTTTAAAGAAAAGAAAATATTTTATTTTCCCAAACCAACATATTAATTAGTTCCAAGAAATATAGGCACAGCTGCAGATGGTTTTGTGTAAATAAGAAGCCCTATAATCATGAGGTTAAATAACCTGTTAATTGACTGGATCGAGAAAAAATCATTACACCCAGGGCCATCTTCTGTTGCTGATGCCCTTGTCTTTGAATATCTGATCCTAGTTTCATACATTAATATGCAAGAAGAGCTTTAATGGTTCCCCTCCCTTAGATAAGACTTTTTGCAAATCTTAAGCAAACCACATATCATCTGAGTGGGCAGATATGGTCACGGCCTTAATTGATAACATTAAGGTCTTTATCAGTATGTTGTACAATCTAGGAGGCAATCTGTGGTGTACAATGCAAATCCTCCAGCATGGATTGTGTTCCAACTCAGGCTTAGGAACAATTTATATATGCTAATTTATAAATCATGGTCGAAAAGCCACAATGTACTAAGCCAAACCAAGCAATTCATATTATGGTGTACAGTACTTAATATGGGACTTCAGCATCTCAAAGTAAAATAGAGTGTTAACAAAACAACTAGATCAGAGGTTAACAAAATAACTAGATCAGAGGTGGGTTCCTAACGGTTCAGTCCGGTTCTACCGAACCGTTAGTAACTTATTGTCAGCAGAACTGTTAGTAACCCGGACCTGCCAAGCTCCTGAATAGGTTCTTTCGGTGGCGCCATAGGTGGTGCCATCTTGGATTTTGTTTCTGCGCATGCACGGAAGCTTTTTAAAAGCACTGTGTGCACGCAACCGTGAACACGCAACCAACCTCTGAACTAGATAGGCCATACGCCACGAGAACACAAAACTGCCAAGAGAAAGTAACTTTTAAGTGCACAAGCCTATCTCTGTTAGAATGAGAGTTATTTCTAACACCATTAAGAAGACTGAGTTAACCTTAGAGTGAAGACATGGATCCAATGCCTCCTTCACAAAAAAGGCATAGAAAGAACGCAGAAACTGCTGCTTTTGCTTCCCTAAAACTGTCTGTATGTAGGACTCTCATTGGAAAGTGGGACAATAGCTGGAATTAATATTGAAACATTTACCATTTAATAAATCCTCTTAACTAAACCTTTTGTATTCTCTTTCCTTGCATTAACTGTTTCTTGCAAGGAGAGGAGTCTGACAGTTGCACAGATACCAGCTGTTAAGATATGAACTTCCTTCAACATGGCACCTGTCAGCATTCCAAATATCATCCAGAACTAAATCAGACTCCAAGGCAAAGCATTCCAATTTATTAAGAGAGACATGTTGACACATCTGTGAAAACCTGAATCTGAAGATTCCCAGGTTTTCACCACCCAGTTGAAAGTTCAAGATCTTGCCCCCACACCCAC
>JANHFT010006642.1:268669-285255 GCA_032467955.1 Pseudoxenodon macrops | reverse complement strand
GGCTGTACACCGCCCTGAGTCTCTTGAGAGAAGGGCGGTATAAAAATTTAATAAATAATAAATAATAATAATAATAAAAGGATGACCTTGACTTTCTAGAATTTTGTTATGGCTACAAATCCCCAACTCCGTACAATCCTGCCTCCCATTTCCCCACAATAGAAAATGCATAATAGAATAATAGAAAGTGTGGCAGGCCAAAGATCCAACAGAAATATGATTGAAGGCCTGACAGCACCCTTGGTTCAGAAGTAGCATCTAGAATTCTCCACCTACTTGATATTCAGCCATTTTCACTGGGGGTTCTTAAAAGGCTACATAAGAGTATGAAATGAAGACCCATAAAGGGATTCATTAGGCTTAATCATGAATCTTTCCTTAACAGTATTGTGCTCTGGTCAATTTGCATTCATAAACAACCCACTATGACTTTACTAAACCAATCCCAATTTGATATGATCATATTGTTGTAAAATTATTGCAAGCAACTTCCAGGTGATTCACACCAGCACAATCTCAGTCAATTCCTACGTTCATATCAGAGCAAGTACAAGTACTCCTCAACATGCAAAAATTATAAGGGTAAGTGGTGCCAGTCATTAAGTGAGTCGCCCAAAACTCTGAAGACAAGCCATTCCCATCATTAATTGTTTTTACTGTCAGGAAATTTATCCTTATTTCTACACTTGATCTCTCTTCGAAAAATTTCCATCTGTTACTTCTTGTTGCCTTCAGGTGCTTTGGAGAATAATTGACTCCCCTCTTTTCTGTGACAGTCCCTCAAATATTTGAAGACTGCTATCAAGTCACCCTAATCCTTCTTTATTTTGAACTAGGCATACCCAGTTCTTGAATCCATTTATCATATGGTTTATCCTTCAGTCTCCTAGAGTTATGTCCTTTATTCTGTACCATTAGAGTGACTTGGTGGGCAGGGGGAAAAACAATGACAGGGTCTTGATGCAGGGAATTGTAGCAAATTTTCTACTTTATACTGTAATGATCAGAAAATATATGGAAACAAATTATAAAGGAAATACATTTTCCCTCTAATTTTAAGCAAAATCAAACACATTAAACATAACTGAATCATTTGTAAATAAGACTAGTAGATTTTTTTTATTATTTCAAAGAAGAGCTTTTAATTCTAAGTTTTCTTTTTTAAAGTGGAAGAAAGGTAAATGTAAACTTGTCAAGCAACATTGATCAAAACTGAATTAATTTAAAATACTTCAAATTCAATTTTTTTACATAAGATTAAAAAGAAATATTTGTTTTTCCCTATCTGCTGCTCATACATTTGAGCTTGTTTTTTTAATATGTAAGGATTTACATTTGTCTTAGATAACTTCAGACTTGTCAAATAAATGCCCCAAGTGTTTTACAGAATGTTGACTATGATAGGGGAAAAAAACCACCCCATTCTAGTATTTGGAGAATACAAGCTGTTTTTGCAGAAATCCTCCAATGATGATACTGATCACTGCTTCATTTGCTAAGATAATATTTTTCCTCCTGAGGAGAGTAAGGCATTATTTACCTTATAAATTGTAACTTAATTTGTTCATAAATGATTTATGAAGCACAATGAGCTAAGCTAATCAATGCAAGCTTACATTTTAGAAATGTACACGTTTACAGAGCTACAATTGTCCCTCTGAAAGCAAAGTACATTATCATTTATCATTCTCAATTTAAATATTAAACTGACATGAGCCCATGAAGCAAACTATTGCAGGCACGAGGCTGTACCTTATTAAAGATAACGCATGAAAGTATGCACGGGAAAAAAAATCTGCCAGCAATAATCAATGTGAAGTGCACAGCAGCAAATGCATTTTAAAATCTCTTGGAAAGCTTGTATTGATCAAACTGGCCTAGGAGGCCTCCGATTTCTAACTGCATTCATTTCGATACTTACAAGCTGCAGGTTCTCACTGGAAACCTTTTCCTTAGGAGCAGTTTTTGAATTTTTCAAAATAGTGAATGGAGCATATACACCACTCTCATAGCAAATAACTTGGCTCCGGAATGCAGAATAAATGATTCAGAAAAGGGGAAAAGGAAACAGCACTAAGCTTGGGGGTTTAAGCAAAAACCTGGCATGCACAATGTAAAACAGATGTGTTGCAACACGTCTAGTAATGGAGAAATCAGTTTATGCTTTGGATGAGAACGTTCAGTGGAGAGATGACTCTTGGTAGAGTTAAAAAGAAGAAGAAAGAAGCAATAGGTTGGTTCACCTGACTGAACTTGTCATCCTTTCTGGAAGCTTTGGATGAATTCTGAGATCTGTTTACACAAACACAAGATTACCTAAAGTAGTTTCATGGGTTGTCAATTCAGGATCATAGTTAAGTTAATAATAAAACAGACCGAGACTTCAATGAGTTTATCACTTTTCATTGAACACTTGTAATGATATAAAACAAAGCAAAATGTACGGTTGAACATACACCACATTCAAGATGTTTTTTTACATTCTTCTTACAGTTATAAATAGAGAGAGAGAAGAGATAAACCCCAACTAATTCTTAACGAGATGCTTGCATACCAATAGAGGCTCATCGAAAAGACTTCCCTCAACAGCACACATACGTAGAATATGTATTGATAAGAGGATATCTGAATTTTTGCTGTGTATCACTCTATAGACCCACAAGGAATTTTTTTTTAACAAATCAAAGTTTTTCTTTATGAATGGAGCCTACAGACGAGTGTTTCCCTATTCCATTTTTTTAAAGATATGTGGGCTTCAACTCCCCAAATTCTCTAAATCCGGACACATTAAATTGGTGAGGTTGGGACATATTGTTGTAGACTACAAAGGATAATGAAAAGATTTCATTTTTCTTCCTATGTAACCATAAGCATTTTTATAAGAAAAATGAAAGCACATCTTCTCATGAACTTGGCTAATGGAAAGTATTAAAAAAAGAATGAAAAATAATGTTTAATAAATGTAAAAAGATTGTAAAAGCAGTTTTCAGGCGAGACAACTTTTTAAAAAATGATGAAATTCGAGCAAAGTTCTAGCGATAGAAAATTGGTAGTATACAAAAAAGTACAGTGTGCGTCTGTGTGCATTTGTGTGTGCTTAGTCTCTCATGGGTACCCATCATATTATTGTGGAACCCACATTTTGAAAATGTAAACTTGCATATTTTTGATGAAATCTATCTAGAGATTAAAAACTTCCACTTAATAGACAAATGGAGAGTGGAAGGTGACTGGAAGAAACGATACATTAAAGGTGGTTCCCACAGATAACCAGAATGTCTTCAGAGAACAGCCTTCATCATAAAAATATACTGACATCAAACATATGTTATATTTTATTGACTATCAAGTCTCTGAACTGCAAAAACCACAAGGGACAAAGAAAAACATTTTTTTCCACAAATCTCTAAATCTAAATCAAAATGTTGGAAGAGCAACGGATAAAAGATATAGAAGAACCAAAGGGGGGGGGGGAAGGCTACAATCTTTAAGTGAGAGGAAAAAAATAAACCAAGGCACAGAGCCATCAACAGAAATAGCAAGGCATTAAACTGAAATACAGTAAAACACAAAGCAAGAGTCACAGAACTAAATCAATTTGACACACAACAGGGCCAACAGGTATTGGCCTCTCCTTATGAAACTATCCCCAAAAGCCAGTGAGTGGACATAGTTATACACCTTGGAAACTAAGTAATAAATCAGGTTCTATTGAATGTTATTGATTTACAGTCAAAAACCAACTAGGCAGGCAGGCAAAGTATACATGTTACAAGCAGATTCACAGATTTCAAAAGTAATTTAATTTCTTTTAGGGAAACACCTTCTGATCAGTTTTAATAACTTTTATTAAGGATGATTTTCATCCAGAGAGTATAAATGTGGAAATTACATAAAACTAGAAATTGGTTCAGCTGCAATGATCTAAAAAGATTTTTCCTGTATTACTGTCAAAAAATGAAGAAGCATGCCAGCACCAACCTATGTTACCTGACTATTTACAAATAAGCCACAAAAACTGTCCTAACCACAAAGAATTTTTTAAAAAGTTCAATTATTTATTGACAATAAGGCACAAGAGAGGAACTATCAGACATCACACAATGCTCATATATTCGCTGTAGTATAACCACACTTAGAACTATTTTGTAAGTTTTGCAACATATTAAATGTGACATCCACCGGCGTTACTAAATACAGTCTTTAAAGTCACAACATCTATTATACAAACCACCACCAAAAAAGTTTTTAACCATCAGCAAAATGGGAAAACATCCAGGAACCCAGGATGAGAAGCATCATAACTCATCAGTCCTGGCAGGACATAGAAGATAGCTGCAGACAACTTTCTCGGCTGAAAAATGAATTGGTCACTGATCCAGGAACTGAGCTCAAGACTAGAGCGACATTCTTTCTTTCTTTTCAGTCCATCATGTCAATTGAGAAATAGGCTAAATGAGTTTGCTCAGCATCTTTGTAGAGTGTTCAGATTTGTGTCTCTTCTTTGGTCTAGACAAAACTGCTCACTATTCTGACTGACTGGCCAGACTGTACTTCTGCAAATCCTTTATGTTCATTCATAGTCTTTTAAAAACATGATCTCAAAAAGAATCAAGATTTATTTCTTCTACATTTATGTGAGTGTTGTTCAATTTTATGTCCTATAAAAGTGGGAAGATGAAAAGTAGGTAATTTTCATAGCAGCTTTGGGAGTGGAGGAGAAAGAAACCATACCTCCACTCCATTCTCAATGCCTTGTACAACTCTTATTGCTCATTAGTAGGAAGGAATATGTATTTTCTCATTCTACTTTATAAAGTAAAATTCTATGCAGATTAAATGCCTAAGAGAGCCAGTTAACTTTTTCTCCCTGCAACATCTTCTAATGAAACCAGCCTCGTCGTATTATTGTATTATATTTCTGCTTGTCTTGTCTTCTTTCTTTTTTTCTTTCCTTCCTTCCTACTAATTCACTAATAAGTGTCTAGATTTCAAGGTCCAGAATAAAATGAAAATATGAAGTCATGGAACTGGGACCAAATTTTTACTCATCCATTTCATCTGGTTTCCAATTCCAAAATTCTAAATTTAATTAGATTAATTAATTAATTAATTAATTAATTAATTAATTAAATAAATAAATAAATAAAATAATAATAATAATAAATGTAATTAATCAATGAGAAAAATCTGATGCTGGAATAAAAGAGATGATCTTTCATGACTGACAGACTTATAATTTCTTATTTAAAAGCCACTATCTGACTACATCTACTTAATTCATGGAAAGGAGAAAAGGTTGAAACTTTATACAAACTATCTTGAATTCCGCGATAAAATCAGGATATAAACACACTTCAATTAGAACATCAGATTACTATTAAATATTGCATCTGAACTATATCAGTTTAGGAACCTGGAAATGCATAACTTGTTCTGCATGCATTTCTAAACAGTAAAATGAAACATTAAATACAATATTAAATATATACTGTCACTTTGTTTTTAAAAGAAAAAAAAACCTGACAAACACAGATTTTAATGTATACAAGTTTATAATGCTTTCTTGCTCTCACTATGGGAATTTCACCTTGTAAATGTAAACTTTTCAAAAAGTGCTAGCATAATGCAAATACAAATATGTATGTTCAGTTTCCAAGACTCAATCAGGTTTTGTATCATAGAAATGACTGCTTTACTGTCTTAGACTTATTCAACAGTAATCATTTCACACTATTTATAAAAGGCAAAGTTGAGGACTATTTTGAAGCACCTCAATGCTATCCTCACCATTTTTTATTCCTCTCTTCCACCCAGTAAACAAAAGAACAAGTCATGAAATTGCCCGATTCCAACTTAACTCATCTAGTCAGATATTTTCATAGCTCTTATGCTGCAACAGCAATAAAGCAAAAATGTAACTGTAAAATCTTAAAAATACATTCATTTGTTTGCTTAACCTAAATGATAATCTTGATCATCACCAGAGGCAATATAATCATTGAAATCGAATCTATTTTATATATTTCTACAGTTTGGGGTGGGTGAATGGCTGAATGAATGTGAAACTTAAATTATTTAGATGCCCATATAATTAAACAACTTCTTTTCCCATCAAGCGCCCCAGAGTAATTTTTTCACTATTAATTTCAGTCTTTGTAAATGTCAAAAACCAAAACTAAGCACAATAATGGCTTAGCGTGATGTGTGAACTCAGCCTTAAACTGATTTTGAAGAAAGGTTTATATGGCATGGAAGGGCAAGAGGAACTGATGCCCAAAACATCTGCAGGAGACATCATGTAAACCGATGTTTATATTTTTCTACATGCAAATAATGACACGAAAATCAGAGAGGGTTCTTCTGCTTGTCTCAGCCATTACACAAATCATTCTAAGTTATTTATTATACATTCTGTAATGTATACTGTAATTTATTTATTATAAATTTTAAATTATAATTCTAGGAACAGTGGTGGCACAGTGGTTAGAATGCAGTATGGTAGGCTGACTCTGCCCACTGCCAGGAATTTCATCCTCACCAGTTCAAGGTTGACTCAACTTTCCATCCTTCTGAGGTGAGTAAAATAAGGACCCAAACTGTTGGGGGCAATATGCTGACTCTGTTTAGAGAGTGTTGTAAAGCACTATGGAGCAGTATATAAGTCCAAGTGTTATTGCTATTGCTAAATATTAGACTGTGTCTTGGCACGTTAATAACAATGTTGACTAGTTTCAATTTTACATAGAAATCAAAGAATGAGCCAGACAATTTTACACAGACACAGACACACACAACCTAGAAACAGATCAGAATTAAAAGGGTGACAAATATAAAAACTGCATTCCTTTGACCCTGTTCTGCTTCTGTACATGATGCCTTTCAACTTTCAACATACTGATTAACTGTTGAGAAAGAAAACTCCATAATACTGAAAAGGGAAAAAAAATCTGAATAATAAAATAGTGTTATAACTTAGTGAGACATACCATATTTTTTGAACTATAAGACACACTCCCCCCACTCCAAAAGAGGCTGAAAATTTGGGTGCATCTTATAACCGAATGTAGCTTTTTTGAACCTTTTAGACCTTATGAAGCGCTAGCGAGTGAAGTGATCTTTGCAGGCTTTTTTCATTGCTACTCCCTCTGAAGAAGCTTTTTATTTAGCCCTAACCAGAGGATAAAATAATGTGCTGAAGCTGACCAGACTAAGGATGCTAGTCAGATGAATACCTGGTAGACAGTTTTTCCCCCTATTTTCCTCCCCAAAAACTAAGGTGCATCTTATACTCTGAAAAATACGGTAGTCACAAAAAACTGATGAAATGCCCAGGACTCATTTCTACTATTAGTAAATATGAAGTACTGAAGAAAAGAAATATAGCTCTGAATCTAAGATAGGAATCGGCAGAAGGTTAAAATGAAAGGATCCAATTTTTTCTTACAATTTTAAAAATTCTGTTAACTATTTTAGGAGGAATAACTTGTTTTAGTTAAGCTTATGTTGTTTGCATAATTGAACAAACATTTTTTCACTCAATTTGAACATGTTTATGTATTATATGTACTAGGCTGAATTCCTGCGAGGGTTGACAAAGTGTTAGGCTGATGCAACACCCAGTAGCAAATCTAGTTTACTACCATGTAAAGTCTGAAATAATGTTCAATATTATATATTAAATTTGAAAGCCTCTTATTATGAGTTGTTTTTGTTTTGTTTAATAATCTCATTGTGTCATATCTCTTCATTCTTAAATATACTTTTTCATTAAACTGAAGCTGAATGTATATTGTGCTTCTTATCCATCTGTACTAAACTGCAATCATTTTTATTTTTATGATTTTTATGAGATATTGCAGCTTTAGATTCCTTGCAAAAAAATTACGAATCTTTTGTCTCTTGTTTTCCAGGAAGATTAGTAATAAGAGATTTCTATGCAATACCAATAATTATATGTCTATATATACACACATGCTATTAACCTAAAACAAAATTTTCTTTTTAAAAAAATCATCTTTAAGAGAGCACACACTTGCACATGAAAATGTTACAGATAGTTTCAACAGATAAAAGCTTTCTATATTTGAATTCTGGCAATTTAAATATAAAGAATTGTTCATCTATGTTTGTAAATGCATATCCATGAGTGTGTGTGGCATCAGGATAATCTTAGCCACAATGTGCTAGGTTATTTGTTTTATAATCCATTTGTTTGTTTTCTTGGCTATCCAGAGTTTTCCCAGAAGTCATTGTTGTTGTTAGTTGCAAAGTCATGTCTGACCCATCGTGACCCATGGACAACGTTCCTCCAGGCCTTCCTGTCCTCTACCATCCTTTGGAGTCCATTTAAGCTCACGCCGACTGCTTCAGAAGTCATACTAAGGTTCAAAGGTATTAATACTCTTTATATCGTACTTCTTCAAAGTACAATTTTTGCTTCCATCAAATGTCACAAGAAATATTATGGTTGCTCTATTATGATCTTTGTAGATATAGGCACATCACAGCACCTCAAATATATTTTCCATGATCTTCATGTCTGCTCTACAAGTTCTAGTCTACTTTTAGACTGTATGTTTCTTTACTGTTGATGGTTTATCCTAAAAGGAAAAATTATCTACCACTTTTATATCTTGATTATCAATTCTAAGGCAGGTTGTTGTATCTTTTGTCATTAATTTTGTCTTTATATTCAATTCCAATTTTAAAATCAAAGTAATCCATTTTCCTTCATGTATATTCAGCTCATATATTGAATGAATAAGGAGACAATTTACAATCTTGTCTTATTCTTGATTGATACAATCAAAGGCCTTTCTATAATCAATGAAGCATATATTGACTTCTTTTTGGTATTCTTCTTGTTGTTGGCTGTTCTAGCCTACAACAATAAAGAGCTGGAATTCCAGGTGTGCCTGTTCCTTGATCTTGGCTATCTTGTCAGGCTAAGAGAGCTAAACATTATCTCCTATCTCCCAGGTTTTGGGGAAGGAAAGAGCACCACATAGAGATCCTGAAAAAAGGCAGAATAAAAATTTACTAAATAAATAAAATACAACTGCATTTTCTACTTTTAGAAAGCAATATCTATTATATGCTCATAGCAAGAGAATAATTAATGCGGTATGGAGATGGAGAAGAATATAAAATAATATACCGTGTTTTCCCCAAAATAAGACCCTGTCTTATATTTTTTGAACCCCGGAATAAGCACTTGGCCTTATTTTCGGGCAGGTCTTATTATTTTGGGGCGTTTGGAGCAAGACGGGGCTCCCTCTTGCCATCTTACCTGATTTCCAGCTCTGTCTCCCTAACCCTAACCAGAGGAAATGGCAGGGACCGACTGTGCATACATTGCACTATTTTTGGGGAGGGCTTATTTTGGGGGAGAGCTTATTTTTAGTGCATGCACTCAAAAGCCCATTTGGGCTTATTATCCGGGGAGGTCTTACTTTGGGGGAAACAGGGTAGAAATAAAGAAAGTTAACATGTACAGTGTGGGCTTATGCTTACACTACTCATAGATAACATATGGAAATAATGAGATATACACAAACTCAGTGAGTAATTAACTTTTGACAGGGGATCTAAATTCACAGCATTAGGCTTGTATTCTTGTACTTCTGTCAGGCATGTTACTTGTTCAGTTAAGCAATCTTGGGATTCATGCCCATGTGCATCTGCAATGAACATTAAACATCAATTCAGTCATCTGTAGATGATAATCTCAGTTTTATTTCCTTTCAAGACTTCTAGGACTTTCTTTACTGTTCTGAATATAAAGCATTGCAGTGTTTTTAGTACAGTATTACAGATTTTATTGGACACACCATACAACCTGCTGTCGAATTGGCCTTTTGAAATTTATCAAACCTCTCTCGTGATGATGGATGAGATACAGTAAAGTGGACAGATGGCAGACCACAATTGGCTAGAAGATTGTTACTTGGCTTGCATTAACAAACTGGCAACAGTTTCTGAACCCAATTGCTTAGCCACAGTATCTCAAGAACCACACCCGAATTAGACTATCTCAACCCTTGGCCTGTAAAACAGATATATATATATGTTTTATATCTAGTCTCCTTATGGAAATTTTATGGTGTTCTGTAATTTTTGCCAATATTGTTTAAAGTAGGGAGTGTCCAACTCTGGCAACTTTTAAGTTTGATGAACTTCAACTTCAGAGTTGCTGGCTGGGGGAATTTTGGGAATTGAAGTCAACAAGTCTTAAAGTTGCCAAGGTTGAACTCCTCTGCTTTAATGGTTTAGAAGCTAACAAGAAGCAGAAAGGAAGAAAAGCTGAAAATGGAAGATATTTAGACCATTCTGAAGAAATCATAGATCAGCAGTTCACAGTTCAGTGGTAGAAAGAACGTAACAGTTCATGAATATGGTCCCAAGATCAATCCTCACCAACTCCAAATAGTTCTGGAAGAGTTGCCACTAGAATGCTTAACAAAGCAATTGAAGAAAGAAGCTTTGTCTATGCATGAGATTTTTTTCTATCAAAATGCACTTTTTGGAAGAAAAATTTTGTCTTCTCTACGAATGAAATACAAAAATATATTACAAATTCCCGACTAATGGAAATAAAACATAAAACTACATTTCACTTCGGCTTAGTTCACATACATTTTTTCTCCTTTCGTTTGTTACATATACATTGATCTGAATGTTTACATTAGGATGCACATGAAATTCAGATTTGAAACAGAGTTCGTCTTCTATATGAGCACCTTTATTATCATGGAATTTTAGGTCCTCCTCCTTTCACATATAAACACATCAGGACAAACTTTTTAACATCCCTTCAGCTTCTGGAAAGGTCATCTGAATAATTAGTATGAGCAAAAAATGTCACAAACACAATAGGCTGCATTAAATTAATCCTACCAGAAAATCTCTAGTTTAGAACAGCCTTAATTAGAGCATTCCAGTTGGTGAAAAGAAGCAACTTTATAAGATGAATGCCATTTTAAGTTGGTTGTTCAATATATGGTAATGAATGTAATACAAACGGTAAAGGTAGTATACTAAGTTATACAGGAATCATTAAGCAATTTCAAGGTTAAATTAGGCTGATTGTGGTGGAGATTCAGCTGCTTTTGTGTGATATGTTAAATAAAGAAACAAATACACAACTGAATCTTCCCTGCTAATAGACAAATTAGTTTGTAAAATCCATTCTTTTTTCCTCCCAACTGCCTAGTATTTTGCTTAAGAGGACATTAAGGAAAGGAACACTGAGTTTACGCAAGAGATACACGACACAAAATACAAAACTGATCTGAATTAATGTATCTAAAACCTTCCCATGCAATGCAGCAAAAGTTGTTCCTCAAAGTATAAATATTTCAGCAAGCTTATTATGTAACCAACTGTATCCCAAATGAAAGATACACATACAGAAGAAATTTTTCTAAGTACTGTAAAGCAATGTTTGAAACGACACTGTTACTCCAAAAATGATTGTGGACATTACTTTTTTGAAAAATGCTAGTGTTGCCCCAATTTTGTTATTTTGAAGTCCACAAGGCTTTCTCTGATTATAAGAGAGTAAAATCAGAGTTTACTACCGTTTGGAGGAAGATGCACATAGAAGCTTAATATAAGGCAGAAAATATCAAAATGTGATAAAAGTGGAAAACAAAACTTGACAAAACTCCACCAATCAGAATCAAGAAAAATACTAGCAAATCTTGCTTATAAATGTTATGTATCCCACGCTATATTCAGTTCATATCTTTGCCAGACTCAGGCGAGCATCTACTTCCCTAAAACTATTTAGTTACACCCCAACCCACCCAAAAGGTGCTAATCCTAGATACATGTGATATGCAAATGGTTTAAAACACTCAATCACCTCTGGTGTCTCATTTAGGAGAAATGAAATTAGATCTCATGCAATGCATAAAGCAACGTAATGAGAAAATAAAAACTGCCACTTAGAATTTCCCAACATAATTCTGTGAGCAACTAAAACACATTCTCCATAGATTCATGTGAAAAGAAACTTTTCCCCCATTAACTAAATTGAAACAAAGCCAAAAGTGTGTAGATAATTTGCTGAAGCTAGTTAAAAGCATAGTCAATAGCTTTGCTTTTTAAAGCTCCACTCAGGGATTCTAAAATCCGATTCTCTTTATAAAAAGTTCTATACACTAATTAAGCAAAACGAGTTTTCTTTCAAAATCAACTAAACAGGTTGGATAAAGTGACATGCTAGATTAAAAATGAGATTTAAAATATTCACAATCTGGGCAAACACACATTAAGAAGCAGCAGCAATTATTGCAGCATATAATTGGGAGGTAGGGAATGAATGGAAATTTAAAATCAATATATCATGGTCCTTTATTATGAAGCAAAGTGCCTGCATTAATGTTTCAAAGATAGCATTATACAAAGCTTGATATCTCAAATACTTTTTGAACCTGGAGCTCTATAACCATCATTAAAAGCATTAATATTTTATATGGTACTTTTGAAGAAATATGCAGTTTCCTGTTGATCGTAAGTTAAAGAAAAGTATGCTTAGAAAATAAGTTTGAATCATTAACCTACAGATTGATATTAGTATATATATTAACTGCAATGGTATGTTCCAGTATTTTTTCCTGTATTTTAAGAAGTATTCTCTGTGTTGTACCTGAAATAAAAAAAGACATTTCTTTGTATTCTGAGGAAAATGAAACAACATTTCTTATTTATTATAAGAAAATTGAAACAACAGATTACAAAATACTATTTCAATAGAAAAATTAATGGAATCAATTGACAGAATGGGAAGATAAATCTGTTCAGATGATCTGTTGAAAGCAATTTTAAAGAGACAATCAGAATTAAGTGACATTGGAAAGGTTTTTATTAAAGAGCTAAAAATATTTTGTTTCAAATAACAATTGTCCTGGGTGCTATATTACCCAAATAAATTATTTGCTTTCTTTTTAAGTTAACTGTGTTCTTGTCCGAGTAGATTCGAAAGAGAGTTGCTACTACATGCTCCTAGATGTTGATAATCAGTTATATAAAGAAAGGCATCCTACAGATATCCATAAATCAATAGGGGTGATGGTAGCATAATTGGGAAATTATTCTCCCATATGCATGGGACAAACATAAAGAGAAAATTTAAGATTCATTGTACTGAATCTTGATCTGCAGGGACCACAATCTTTTAAGAGATCTTTAGTAACTAAAAAAAATTACAGTTCAAATAAAAGTTATTTAGCAATATTTAAATTACATAGAAAGCAAGCATATGGAGAAATAATTCTTCACAAGGATTATGAGGCAGAGAAATGTTATTTATAATGCTTGAAATATGACACTTTTTTCTCTCCTGTGTTTATACATTCATGCTTTATTTCCCAAAGTGCATTCAATCTCGTACACATGCTTTAAACTGCCACCAAAAATTGATCTTTTCTTTTCTTATTAAAACTCACAGATGTCTAACACTCAAGTGACTTAAAATGAACTAAAAGCCTCCAAGGAAGAAATTTAGCATAGTTTTGGAATTTGGTCCAATGCTCCTAGCTATAAAATACATGAAATCAAACATAATGAAAGCCTGTGGCTTTATCCTTAAAATCATATTTGTTTTTCCCCAAACAGCATTCTGATGTCACAGTGAAAAGTGTACTACTTTAGTTTAGTAAATACTCAGCACTCTCCTACTTATAGAGAAAAGAACAGTTTATGAAAAACAGTCTTAAAATGAGCGATTCTAGCTTTCCTCAACCTGGTGTCTTCCAGATGTGCTGAATTTAAAGGATTCCTAACCAATACACATATTGAATACTAGCTGGGAATTCTACAGTTTGGAATCCCAAAACACATCCGGGAGCATCAAGTTAAAAGTAAGCTTTGTTATTGTAAAATGAAATCTATAACAAACACAGAATGGCTTGCATCTGTGATGATGATCACCAAAATATTAATTTCCTATATCCTCTCTTGTATTCTCTTTAAAGAAATATATATCTGCAATATGCTGATTGAACATGTGTTAGTTACACAGAACAGCTGCCTGAACTGAAAATGATTCTTTCCCAAGCATGCCTGTCTGTAGTAAGATTGGCTGAATGATAAGCGATACAATAATTTTAGCAAATTAGTTTATTAGTTTGTTAGTTTAACTGAAAACCAATGTATCTCCATATTCATTAGGATGGATATTCTCTGATTCTCTTTCTCACTTTTTTCCACATAAATTTGTGAAGGCACAGGTCTCTTTACCGATAATAGGAATATATATAACTTGTTTATCAATCTGGAAAATCTAATCTTACATTGAGGCATTAATTACTGGTAAATGTTAGAACCCCTTCATAAAATCCATGTTATTTCCTTCACAGAAATCACTCTAAAAATCTGCTGTTGAAAAGCAATATTTTCCCTAAATGACTTACATATACACGGATCCTATCCAAACTCAACAAAGGGAAATCAAGGGCACAATATAGTATGTAGAATCCAAAATAACACAGAAAAGAAATGTTTTCTTCTATACCTGATGCCTGTTAATGTACTTCAAGAGCTGATTCAACCTGATGCTTCACAATAAGGTAAAACTGTTATCCAAAGATTTGGGTAAAATATTATATTAATAAACAAGCATTTACAATGTGGTAAATATATAATCCAAGTGTTAAATATATACACAACAACAATAATAATGATTACTGGGTCAGAAGTTTAGTGATATTCTCATTTAAAATCGTATGTTATATAAATAAAATCTGACTCTCAATGAATAATCTTTCTTGAAGTGAGAGAAAATGAACTTAAAAAAATTATTTGATTTATTCTCTGACATTTTATTTTTGGGAATACTCAAATCTGCTTTAAAAAATCTTCATTTCTTCATTCTATATTCATAACCTCACTCTATTTATTATTAATACTCAACATAATCTCTACATCAAAATAGTTCAGCTATATTCAAAATGCAGATATTTTATGTGTTTAAAACATTTATAAAATAGGCGAAGATAATAAAATAACTAAATGTTTTTGGAAGACTATTTCAAACTTCAATTATCTGGCCAACTCAACTGTATCAACTATTTTGTATTTCCCAATCAATATATTATGGAAAAGAACAATAGGGACCTTAAAGACAAAGGACTGGATAGCTGATTGTTTTCCCCATCACTCATACTTCTTCCTGATACTATCCTTTTTATGCACACATTTGTGAGCAAAACTGACAGTAAGGGAAAGTTCAACATATGGCAAATCTGGCCACAATCTTTATGCAAATAGTTTTATACAGAAAAAATTAAAAATGGCAGAAAATTGTATTAGTGGCAAGTTAGCATATATTTAACCTTGGGAATTTCAAATATCTACTTATAAATATTCCTCAACGAATATGTAGCCAGTTGATACCTTACATTATTTTTAGATACAATTCTACTTGTTGCATGCTGAAGAATATACTTCATGCAAAAATAGAAAATACATTTTCTATTTTTAAAAGCACTGATTAAGTTACAGTTTTTCACATTTCCCAAGCTTTTTAAAATTCTATCATTACCATTAATCTTCATAGTCTCCAGAAGAAAATTGACAGTAGATTAATTTTTGAGAACATCAAAATATTCTAAAATTATTCTGCTTAATATTTGTTCTGTTTCTATAGAATACCGCTCCTCTGCTAAAATAAAGGAATAATTTTAAATGTTTCTAATCCCAATAAAGTATGACAAGCTTAATGTATTACAAATGAATTTTAGTCATCAACCTTAACAAAATGGCAAAAGTATAATTTTATCACTGAATGCTAAAGACAGAGCAGACAGCTATAATATAGGATATATTTTTCCAAAGCTTTGATGTTTAACCAAATTCTTGTGAACTGTACAGATTAATATAATTCTGTGGATTTAGTTAATATTTAGTACTGTATTATGCTAAAATGAAAACTTGTAATTTAAGTGCAAGTTCCATTTAAGTTATGGTATATTTAAAGGTTTGTATTCCAAATGAATAATATTTTTTTAATGCACTAGTCTACTTAATTTCACATCATCCAAAGAGTTGGATGGATTACATCAAAAGAACTAGAAGCAAATGGTTTTTCCACGGGAGCCCAAATAGATGCTAAAAATAATCCCCAAAGCAAGATCCAAGAACTTCCTCCCATGGGGAAAGGGTACATATTGCTAAATTCATGTTCTATTGGTAATAATGTGTAATCATCATGGCCACTACTTTGATCTCCTTTGGATTATTTTCATTTTACTTTAGATAATATTTCTGAAATGGAAAATATTATTATAACAAGCAGTTAAGACATATTCAGGGATCAGATGTTTCCAACTAAAATAAAGTATCTTCAACATTTTTTTCCAAATGATTTAATTCATCTACTTCATCTCAAAAGGCTATCATCACCTATACCAGTACATTTGCAAATAACTTTTTGGGAATATAATATATTTTCACGGTATTTTTAAGACAAATGGTAGGAACAATGTTTTGCTATAAAATATTTTGTAATGAAAAGTGCCAGTGTTTTTTAAATGGAAAGTTCCATAAAAAGTATCCAGATTTCTAAATTCAACTTGCTT
>JANHFT010006642.1:233942-257155 GCA_032467955.1 Pseudoxenodon macrops | reverse complement strand
ACAGAGAGATACAGAGAGAGGGGGAGAGAGAGAGACACATAAAGATACAGAGAGGGAGGGGGAGAGAGGGGGAGGGAGGGAGAGAGAGAGAGAAAGAGATGTCAAAAGGATTTTGTGGTTCCAGGTGTTTTTTAACAACCAGTTCTCTGTCCTAATGACTGGCTGGGTGGGCGTGGCTAGGGGGTCATGGTGGAAGTGAGTGATGTCAAGTTAACCATGCCCAGCCAGGTTTTGTGACTCCCGGTGTTTTCTTTTCTGTGGAAAATGGGTCCAAATGGCTCTTTGAGTGTTTAAAGCAGCAGACCTCTGTCCTAAGTCATGACAGCTTGTCTTATTACAACATTCAAAATAATTGGTTCGAGCTCAATTTAGCATTGTTAACACTATTGGCAGATCTGTCCATTAAGAGTTTTCAGTTTCTTAATCCTTTTTTATTTATTTATTTATTTATTTTACCAGCCATTACTTGGAGCATAAAGCAATAATTATTAAATACTTTGGTTTACTTTGAATAGACCTAGATCGTGCTAATCATTATAATAGATAATTGGGCATGGTAAGTGGATGCATTCATAATCACCTTCATTGTCAAAGTATTAGGAATAAGCCTTCATTTGTACCATCACTTGTTAGATCGTATTTGCGTGGACTTTTTATTCTCAGATGAATGACTTTCACACTGAGATCCATTAAAGAAATGACTCTATAGTCCTTGAGTGTAAAGCTGTAGGGAAAATGTACTCCGGGATGAATAATTACATACATGAAAAATGGAAACTGAGGAGATACTGCTGTGCTAGCTAATACAGGGAAAAAAATGTGTTATTGTTTGTGCTTGGTTGGTTACTCATTTTATCTCTTTACCAAGGGTAACTTCAGAACTTTTGCTGTAGCAGAAATTGCTCCCCTCCTCCCCTTTCTCAGAGTAGACTATGCTAATAGTTTGATTAAAAAAAAAAAAGAACAGGCTTACATTCCTTGTTCTTACACTACAGTCTTACTTTAGGGGTTGATGTAATCCTCGGTTTATAACCACAATTGGGATCATAAATCCTGTTGCTAACCAAGGCGGTTGTTAAATAAGTTGTGTCCAGTTGTGGGCTTCACATAATTTAACAACCAGTTTACCTAGTGCAGAACCAAAAATGTGAATGTGTGGCTTCAAACACATTGCAATTTCACAAGCACAGTTTCCAGCACACCTTCTAGGTGAGTAGAGCGGGCGAGGTATGGCAATCAGCTGGGCTGTGTGGGTAGGGAGAATGAGCCAGAGAGTGAGATATGTAGGATGGGATAGCGCCAAGGCATGTGGTCCAGCTGGTGGTCAGAACTACTGGTTCACCTGAACCGGTCCGAACTGGCAGCAGCCCACCCCTTGTTTTATTATCTGTTTTGCAATGGTTAAACAAATCACTGCACCTATTAAGCAAATTGTGTGATTGTTGAAAGAATCTTTCTTTGTCCATTGACTTTGTTTATTGAAAGCTAGCTGGGAAGGTTGCAAGTGGTAACTACTTGACCCCAGGATGCTGTGGCAGTTCTAAGTGCATGGACCAGTTGCAAGTCACTTTTTTCAGTCTTGTTGTAACACTCTGGTTGCTAAATCAATGGTTGTAACTGGAGGATTACCTGTATTCATTTGGATTAAACTATAACGCAGGCTCACTTAAAGCTTTTCTGGAACAACATTTTCAGTCATGACATAATGTACATCTCTTATTTTATTTTGGAAGAGATTTCAATTTGTGTTCTAAGGAAAATTCAGATTCTGAGATATTTCTTTATGAGGTGACTGACTTAAAGAGATACAGGTAATCCTCTACATATTAGTACAGTTAAACTGAATTTTATGATGATGATGATTCAGTTATTAACCAAGATACTATCATGTTTCCCCAAAAATATCTTATATTTTTTGAACCTGAAATAAGCGCTCGGTCTTATGTTTGGGGAGACCTTATTATTTTGGGATGCGTGGGGCTCCTCTTGCCATCTTACCTGATTTCCAGCTGTGTCTCCCTAACCCTAACCAGAGGAAATGGCAGGAACTGGCTGCACATGCATTTAAATATTTTCAGGGAGGGCTTATTTCAGCGCATGTGCTCAAAAGCCCGATTGGGCTTATTATCAGGGGATGTCTTATTTTCGAGGAAACATGGTATGTGACTGCTTTACTCAATAACCACATTTCTGATTGTGCCAGTAGTCATTAAGTGATTACATTGGTTGTTATATGGACCGCAGGGGAGAGACCCAACCTTCCTGGTGAAATGGGCTCAGGCTGCTAAATGAATGGAGGAGGTTGGTGTGTTGGAGCAACTTTTTATGCTGGCTGACTCATGGTGAACAGTTATTAAATAACTGGTTATAAGTCAAGAACTACCTCAGCTATAAATTTTTGAAAATCTGTAGATATAGTATTAAGGCTAGAGGTCCCCAACCTTTGGGCACCAGGGACCAGTTCTATGGACAGAGGTTTTTCCACAGACCAGATGGGGTGGGGTTTCATGTGCTTCCTGCATTCCATGGATGGGAATTTGCTTGTTTGTGTGGACCAGTTTCTGGCATGCTGTGGATCAGTGCTGGTCTATGGACCAGTGGTTGGGAACCCCTGATTTAGATAATCTTGGTTCTTATAAGGTGATATTGTGGCTCCCATATATTCAGAAAATATGCTGCTTATGTCTAAGTATATTTACCCATGTAGTATAGCTGTGTTATTATTATCTTTCTCATATTTTTTACTACCTTCTTTTTTCAATATCATTGTTAAGATTAGATTGCTTTGTTGTTTGTATGTACACTGAGAGTTTATGTACTGGGGCTTATGCACAAATTCCTTGTGTATCTAATCATGCTTGGCCAATAAAGCTATTCTATTCTATTCTATTCTATTCTATTCTATTCCATTAGTCTTACACATACTGAAACTCTATCACTTGTTTTCCTACTTCTTTTTACTTGCAGCTACAAAAATCGTGACTAATTTAAAGGATTTGGGGGCATATTGAAAAAGGAAATTTGTTTAAAACATCGCTGTTAATTAACAGACTCCAAAATATTCTTGTTGCTATGTTTTGTTACCGAGACATCTTTGTTTAATTTCTAATATTTAATGCCTTGCTAGTTCTTTTGATTGAACACTGGGGCTTTTTAATACTTGCACATATAGTAATCTGAAGTTTTACTGTATTGCTTAGCACACCTATGTGTGCTAAAATGCATTTAAAGTGTAGCCAGAAATCCATTCAACTTTGTTTGCACTGAGAAAGAAATATAGCAGGAGCAAGGTTGCATAACTTAAGACTGGAGCTGGAGACTCACAGTTCAAAATGTTTCCGTGTGACTATATTTTATGTTGGTATCTGACTTGTAATAAAAAATAACATATGAAGGAATGAAAGAATATAAGAATAGAAAAAGACAGAAATTTAAATAAAAATTAAATTAATAGAATTAAATAAATTATAAATATAAATATCATTAAATTAAATCTTTATTGGGGCCCTGAACTGTAATAATTACTGAATTGTTGATCAAATTAAATTAGTGAAAATCAAATAGAATATAAATTTAATTTACTTAATTAAATTAAGACAAATTAAATGGCAATTTAATTTAATTAACAAAATAGCCCCCCATTTTTGTGGTGACAAAATTATAAATGAATTAATTTATGAATTTAAATAAAATCAGCTGAACTGTAAATGAAACACAATACATGGAATATCACATGAATGAATGAAATGTAATGTAATGAAATTGTCTCCAGAATGTGTTTAAGAGCAATCCCTGAAATGGTTAAATTATAGAAATTATAAATCATGAAAAGTATATGGAGACATCGGATTAAGCATAATATGCTAATTTGATGTTCATGATGAAGAATGGTACTCACATATATTTTAGTTTACATTTTTTCAACTACAGGTAGTCTTCAATTTACGACTGTTCAGTTAGTGACTGTTCACAGTTATAACAGACTGAAAAAAGTGACATATGACCAGTTTTCACACTGACGACTGTTGCAGCAACTCCATGGTTACATGATCCAAAATTAGATGCTTGGCAACTGACATATATTTATGATGGTTGCAATGTCCCAAGGTCATATGATCACTTTTGGTGACCTTCTGACGGGCAAAGTTAATGGGGAAATCTGATTCACTTAACAAGTGTATTACTAACTTAACAACTGCAGTAATTCACCTGACAACCATGGCCATAAAATGGAGCAAAACTCACTTAACAACTGTCATGTGTCAGCGTTCCAAATATTATTCCTGATTAAATCAGATTCCAAGGCAAAGCATTTCTCAAAGTTCCAATTTATTAGGAGAGACATGTTGGCACAAACTGGTGAAACCCAAATATGAGGGTTTGCAGGTTTCCACCCCTTAGTTGAAAGTTCAAGATCCTGCCCTCACACCCATAAATCCGTCACATGGTCCAATCTCTCTCTGTCATGCTGGCAGGTTCGCCCACCTCATTCCGGTCTGGTGCGAAGACAAAGGATGACCTTGGCTTACTAGAAAGAATGTTAATATGGCTACATGTCTCCAACTCCGTACTATCCCCCCTCCTATTTTCCCACAACAGAAAAATGCATAGTAGAATAGCTGAAAGTGTGGCAGGTCAAAATCCAACGGGATTAAAATGCAGGCCTGACACCTTGGATGTGCGTACTGGGTTGGCTGTATAATCCTCTATTTTAATGATACTTCAATAATGCTTTCAATTTGTGTTTGCTTTTTATTTTTACTCTTGTTAGCCACCTTAAACACCATCCTTTTAATGAAAAAGCAGATAATGACTACATTGGTGTTCTTATCGCCATAATTCCCTGACCTGTGGGAAAGTATTTTAATATCTTTCTTCCCATCATTTTTTTATTATTAACCTAGTCTCTCCAAGTTTCAACTTTGGGCCACTTACAAAGGAATAATTTGGAGGTGAGAAATTGATTTTTTTTCTCATCTTGCTTCTCTTCAATTGGATACTATTATATAGAGGAAAATATATATATATTGGGAAATAATAGGCCATTTTTACATTGACTTCTCCTTGGGAAATGTAATTTGGTTTAATTAATTAACCCAATAACCCAAAATATTCTCAACATTCAGCTAATCATATAGGCCGAGTTTGTATTTCATCTTAGGTTATAATGTGGCTGCCAATTTGTGCATCAGTATGTTACGTGAATACAGCTGTAGAAATGCTAAACTTTAAAGCCATCCTTTGTAACTCTATGATAGTCAAGAGTTGATCATACAGTTACATGAGTCTGACCTTCATGAATGGTGATGCATTTATAGAGAGATGGCTTTTAGAAAGGAAAGAGATTATTTATTTACTTATTAGAATTTGTCAAAGAAAAATGAGAGAATAAAAGTACAATGTCAGGGACGATAGGCACGTTCGTACACTTATGCACGCCCCCTCTGCGGACCACTTAAGTATGAAGTGAGGTCCACGGAAGTCAATTTGTGACTGAAACTGTGAAAATCTGTAGATGAGACAAATAAATCAAGTGGAACATTCCAGACTTTGACAACTGTATTACAAAAATCCTATTTTTTTACAGTCAAGTTTAGAACGCTTTACATTGAGTTTAAAGCGGTTGTCCGTGCGCGTATTATTGCAGTTAAAACAAAAAAAGTCATTTACAGGTAAAACATTACTACGTATAATTTTGCATACTGTACCTAGGTCTGACTGCAAACGATGCAGTTCTAAATTATCCAAACTGAGAATTTGAGCCTAGTAGCGTAAGGAATTCTATTGTGCAAGATTGTTCTCGTGAAATACTTCTGGATCCGCTCGAATGTCCTGATGTCAGATATTTGGTGGGGATTCCACACAGTTAAACAATACTCTAAGATTGGTCTAGCATAAATATTTTATTTTACTTATTACCGGTAGGAAATGACAGTATTAGCAAAATAGACTGAATGGCAAATTAACTATACACACATTTTGGTCTACTGTGTTGTGTGAACTCAATTTTTACGCAAACTTAGGAAATCAGGTTAATTACTTTAATCATCTATAAAGATGTCATGGAAACATATTCTCTGACTGCAGCAAGATAGTGGCTTCTTTTGTACGGTACATTGAGATATGGTTAAAGAAATCATAGTTTATTGAATTAACCATGCTGGGTGGATTCATTTAACACAATGAGTCATATACCCATTGGGGAGCCATATAAAACAAACTAGTTAAATTTTAACCTACAAACACAGCCAGTATATTTATTAATTGTACTTTTTATTATGAACTCTTACTAGTCCATAACATTTTAAACACTCATGAGAAGAGAAAAGGAAACATTCTGAATAGGTTGTACAAATTAAGAGAGACAAAATTAAAATAGGATATAAATGCAGATACTAGAATACTAGAGAAATCAAACTAAAAATCTAAACTGCTAAGTTCATAAGGTACTCAAACCTTATTGGATATGGAAATATGAAGCTATAAAGCTATTTACACTCAAATATTACCCTGTTTTCCTGAAAATAAGACCTCCCTGGATAATAAGCCCACAGGCTTTTCAGCGCATGCGCTAAAATAAGCCGTCCCCCGAAAATAAGCCCTCCCCAAAACACAGCAGCAGCCATGAGGTGACCATGCTCGCCGCCTCCTGCAACTCAAAAATAACAAGATCTCCCCGAAAATAAGGCCAAGCACTTATTTCGGAGGTCAAAAGAAAATAAGGGAAACACGGTACTTAATTAAATAATTAAGCAAGTAATATATATATATATATATTTACATTTTTTCAGTTATATAAATTTAATATAATGGACAGCCCTTCTTCCTAACTTCCTAATAAATCAATGTTTTGGTATAATTTCTTGTCAAAGTATTGTTCTTATATAGCGCATTAATACTGTTTAGAAAGATAAAATAAAATTATTACCTGTAGTGATTCATATGATAATTCCTTGATAACTGGGACACTTATCCCCTGCAGGCTTTCTTCAAGTACCATAAAACACTCTTAAAAACAGGAAGAATGTATGTCTGTAAGCATATCCATACAAAAATTGTACCAGCTCCCCCAGCATTCAATGATTCTAGTTCTGGATTGGGCTGCCAGATCTGCAATTTAAAAAAAAAGAGAGAAAATATTATGTGAAACTTTGTTTTTATAAGATTTATTAAATTGGACAACTCTTGTTCTTTATTAACTACTATTTCTAGGTTGATATTTCTATTTCCTTCCTAACACAAATATTGTTTGTTATACCACCTTGCTCTCTTTGTTCCCTTCTCAGTAGAAAAGAGTTTAGGTAGTAAACTAGTAGTAGTTTATTAATTTATTAACCTTATGACCATATCAAAGAAAGTAAAATAGGGTTAAATATAAAATCTAATCACAGAATAAAATAGATAAAAAGAAAATACAATAATAAAATACATATCTGGTAAATATTTAAAAAATCAGCATTCGGATAAATACATCCCTTGTATATGATTCCCTGATCTGTGCAATATAACACATTCCAAAATGCCTTGTCTGTAAACTGTTCTGCTCATAATATATACATTAAAGCCTGGGAGGAAATAGACAATCTGTGATTTGGGTCCCAACCCCTGCAATTAGGGTTGTTAAATATCTAAACCTAAAAGAGGCATAGAGTTGACAGTCAACCAAAACATGAATGGCTGGGGCACCACATATACAGTATGGTGTAGGAAAGTGCCCATATTTGGCTATGGAATCAACAACTCATACACCTAGCTGTAGAATAGTCCTTCTTAGAAGCTGCGTGTCACTGAAAGGTATTTTTCAGATTGAAAAATAGTTTTCTTGTTAGCCAGCCAGTGAAAAGATCTACTTTTTATCAATAACTCCAAGATTGTTCGGGGACTGATATCTACTTTTTTTCTGTTTAAAAATGTCATTTATCAGGGAGACAGTCGGAATAAATATTGGGTGGAAAATGTGAAGCAACTTTGATAAGTCAGCTTACCAAAGATAGCTACTTAGCTTTCAGAACAGTCTTTACAAACCAATTTGAAATTACATCATTATGTATCAGCATATAAAATAATATTAATAAATTTATCATGGGACTTTGGCATATGAAGCATACAGGAATCCTGGAATATCATTAACGTAACTGTTTACAAAGCATTGGTTTAGAATACAACCGTCTCCAACACTTTAAATTCTTAGCTAAGAGAACTATTTGCATCCATACAGATTTTCAAGTAGGTATTTGAAAACATTAAAGAATAAGATTGCTAAAAATAAAAGGAAAGAATATAAATTTGGTGTACTAGATCAAAGTTGAACTATATTCATGTATGTATGTAGATATATTGTTATCTCTGGTAATTATAAATTGTTGTGTTTTTTTTTTGCTAACTAGACTAAATAAGAAGGTTTTAAGGATTTCTTTATAGATAAGGGAGAGAATATGGGAAGAAGAGATCGTTTGTTGTATTTTGAGATAAAGTAATACGTTGCTAAAATTGTTTATATTTGTTATGATCAAGGGAGAAGTCACATTTCTTTTTCTTTATTCATACTTTTTATTTCTTTTCAATTTTTTTCTTTTTTCAACTTTTTCTTTTTATTCCTTTTTTAGTTTGTACTAGTTTTTATCTACCCTGGTTGTAATGTTTAATAAAATTATTATATATAAAATAGAAACCACATTGTAGAGAACTAAAATTGGAGACTTTTCTTACACTAAGTCTGAAGTATCCTAAACTGATTTCCAGGAGAAACCACATTCCTATCAATGGCCTTTTCAGAAGGGCTGTTAAGGCTTTATAATTCCATACAACCTTTGAGCAAAATCGTAGCTGTTAATTTTATGATGTTCCCCACTGTTTGGTATAATACTGCAGATGACTACTCAATTATTTCAACATTTAAAGTGGTATAGCAATGTCCAAAGTATTTTAAGAAGGAAGAAGAAATGCATTTGTGCTATAAAGCATAGCATAAAGAAACTATAGACTGATAATTTAAGAATAATCTTGAGAATGAGTTTTGTGTCAAGAAATCTTATCTAATTATCTGAAACAATGAAGGTAAGATTATTTTTATTTTTGTGATATACTCTTTTAGTAAATTAGAGAACTGTGAGCAACAGAGACATGCCTCCATGAGGTCATTTTTGCATCCAGTTTATTATTCAACTATTTTTAGCTGTTCTGAACATTGGACAAAGAATGTCATTTGATATGCTGAAAAATTCTAATTAAAGAATGGAAATAAAATTGCAATTAAATAAAAATGAGAGTTTTTCTCTCTCTTTATCCTGTATGCTTCTTCTTCTTCTTCTTCAAATACTGAGAAGATGAATGACAGATTTAAATGGAATGTTTTTTTAAATAGCCTAGCAAATTGCAAATAGCTATTAACAAAAATAATAAATTCTGTCCCCTTCCCAAAAGACAAGAAAATGTTCTCCAGACTTTATGTATTAATCAAAGTTTATAAAACTTTAAACCCTCACAAGCTACTATGTAGTAAAAATGCAAAAGTACAATTTTTAAAATTCAAATATCTTTGAAAACCAGTTTTTTGCCATAGGCATGTTTTAGTCTAAAATTCTCAGGAACACTGCTCATAGGCAAGAAATAGTTTCTGGCTGGTAATCTGAGTTTTTAAAGTAGTCTTCAGTGAATTCACGTACAAATTATTAATTTTAATTATGCACAAAGCTAGCTTCAAGTTTTCCAGAGTGTATAGTATTTTTGGAAAGAATCTCATCCTTCATGCATTCCAAACACGATTGAATCTATGAGTGAAGCAAGGAGGAATGTTAAAGTTACCTAACAACTAGTGAGATAGTAGGTGATTTGTGAGAATTCACAGATGATCACTTGAATACTCAAGTTTCCAGGTTAAAAAACTAGTTTTTCACAGTTTTTGGGCTTCATCTTAACTGGAAGAAGGGTTTATTAGCTGGCAGACATAAATAGATGACATAACTCTTTTTCTGTACGCAGCTATCCAGTGTTGAATGAAAGCTGAAGGCTGTACACATTCTCTTGTAGAAGAATTCTACAAATGTGAAAGGCAAGTTAAATTAGGGGCGTTAAACTCAATTTCATTGAGGGCTGTATCAGGGTTGTGCTTGACCTCAGGGGTGTGGCCAGGGGGCGTAGCCAGCATTGTGTCGGAGGTGCATGTGGTGGCCCGAGGGCTCTGCCAGTGAAAACATACTTCTGATCTCTGTTTTCAGCTGCGACAGTCTCCTGCAACCCTCTTCCAGCAAAAACAGAGCTCGGGAGGGCCATTGGAAGAGGTACTAAGGGCCGGTCCTTCGCTATTTCCAGGGCGGCCCCGCAGGCCAGATCTAATCACCCCGTGGGCCAGATCCGGTCCCCCGGACCTTGAATTTGACACCCCTGGTTTAAATGATAAAATAATGGAGGAATCCTAAGATTGGGGGGGAGGGAAGTAATAAATATGCTATCCTTGGTTAAGTGCATTTTGGTAATGACACTTTTGTGAAAAGTCCACAAAAGATGACCACTTAACTGCATAAAGCGCTTTTGTGGAAAGAGTCCATGTAATGAGGATTCTCTCTATTTTTGTTCTGAGCAAAAGAAGGATAGATCTAACAAGATCTGAGACAAAAGATTGAGACCCAGGTGGTGCACCTGCCCCAGTGGAGAATAGATTGCAATGGTTCAGAATACAAAGATAGTTCCGGTGACTGAGCCTCAGCAGAGAACTAAGCAATAGGTATCAAGTTATCACAATGTTATAAGCAGTTTCTTCACACAATCCCTGTGGACCTTTGTTGGTATATACTTCTGTCAAAAGACAAATCTGTGCAAAGTATATAAAGGAAGGTACATTCCCAAAGAATAGAAAGATCTACTATAGAAGTTCATTGTGCTCTGAAGAAGCAGCTTGTCCCAAAATATGAGGATAATGAACTTAAGTTTGCCCCAGTATTTATTTATTTAATAGGATTTGATAAAGACATAGCTGTGGCATTCAGTGCTTGGGGCTTGACTGAACACAGCTGAGTTGGCTAACCAGGATATTGCCATTTTCTGGTGAATGCCATCTTCTAAGTGAAATAGAAAGTGTAAGCTGCTTTAGTGCCATGTAGGAAACTGAAGACATAAAGTTGAGTGGGCCTTGTGATGTTATTTATATGGCAAAATTGCAGCACTGTTTGATACAATCTGATCAGTTCATCCCTAGAAGACGACTTTGAATTATTTGAACTCTTTCTAAGTCATGAATACAAGCAGGTTGTCAGGCCTACTACATTTATGTCTGTTGGATCTTTGGCCTGCCACACTTTCTATTATTCTACTATGCATTTTCTATTGTGGGAAAATGGGAGGGGGAATTGTCGAAGTTGGAAATATGTAGCCATAATAACATTCTTTCTAGAATGCCAAGGTCATCCTTTGTGTTTGCACCTGACCGGAATGAGATGGGCAAACCTGCCAGCATGGCAGTGGGTGATTGGGTCATTTGATGGACTTTTGGGTGTGAGGGCAGGATCTTGAACTTTCAACTGGGTGGTGGAAACCTGGGAAGCCTCAGATTCAGGTTTCCACGGATGTGCCAACATGTCTCTCTTAATAAATTGGAACTTTGAGGAATGCTATGTCTTGGAGTCTGATTTAATTTGGGATGATATTTGGAACGCTGACACAGGTCTTGACATATGTCTGTAATGGAACCTACCTATTACAGGTGTATATTGTAATAGTCATAAAATGGGCCAGTCATCTTTTTTTGCAGTGGTAGTTAAGTGAATGTGTAGTTGTTCAGCAAAAGCCATGATTGTTAAATGAAACAATGGTTTACTAAAAAACAAGGGCAGGTTTCCAGCAAAATCATCATAAAATGTGGTCATGTAAGCATGGGCTGCTGAAAAGAGACATAAATGTGGCCATCTTGCCACGTGCCCAAAGTTCAGCCATGAGTCCACGGAGAGGGACTCATCAGACTCCACCATCAGAATGTCAAATCCAGGTCATAAATCTGCTTTTTGGGGTTGGTCATAACTTTGAACAGTCACTAAGTGACTGATCACAACTCAAGGGTTACCTGTAATTTCACCCTAACCAATACTTCTAGTACAGACCAAACACCCTTAAAATGAAGAGATTACAAATGTGTTTTGCATTCAAATCTGAGCATGTCATTGTATGTGCCATTGTATTCAAACATGAGCATGTCAATATAGGTGTCATGGATAAGGATACAAAACTGAGTTCTGGGCCTGAAGGAAATCTAAAGGAAATTAGGTAATTTTGACAAATAACCCAGAAATAACTAAGGTGGCACTGGCACTAGTGAAGATGGGGAAAGCCAGTCTGGCGAAGGCGTCATGGGTGCTGCAACTACTCTTAGTTGTTATTGGAGAAGCTACATAGCTTTTACATGAAGCACACATGGGTGGCATCTTGATGACTGATACTCAAAAGTCATGAAACTGGGGGGGAAAACATGTCACATGTCACCTGGCCTTTGCTTAATGTCTGTGGGCTTAGTTTGAAGAAAAAGAATTGAGCACTATATTCCTCTAATATCTATTTAAACAAGTAATATCTTGTTTAAAAAATCAGATATTTAAATCAACCTACTGAACATGCACTGTATGCTCATTCTGACTCATTGTGAATACTGCCCTTTAGCTCCTCCCCAACCCATGGCAAACAGTTATCAAATTTGTTTTAGCACTGGAGTCTGCTCTAGAAAATGTGATCATAAATGTTGCGGTAAAATAATCAGCTTTTTTAATATTAATGTGTGTGTGTGTGTGTGTGAATTCATGTTAGCTGATATGTCAACAGCATCTCCTAAATCATTAAGTTGTATATTATGTATGAATCATTACTGTAATATACCCTCCTCCCAATATTGACTTTTACTCATTTCCTGCATTTTAGTGTTTGACTACATATATTTCATTACCTCATCAGAACTGAAATCCCTGCTTAAAATATTCTTTACTTCTGCCTTCAATGAGGAGTGATTTAAAAGGGCTTCCTGCCACCACTGGTAACCTAGTTCACCCTAGAGAGGTGTTTATCTTCAATGTCTGCTACACTGACTTCCAGCATGCATGCAAAATAGAGTATGTGCAACCCTATCCTGCATTTTCTGTCAAGGAGTGAATGCTCTTGACTTGCAACAGAGATTTTCTTGATTATAACGATATCTCATTTTGCTTGGATGGCACATTTCCCAGCCTAAGGAGAACTGGGCAGCTCCCAGCTACTGCGATGCACCAGGAAATGTACAGAGCTCTCAATCCTGGCTTGGGAGTTAATAAAATTAACTTCTGGTTTAATATGGATGCCAATGGAGGAGGAAGAATGGTTTTGGGCAGCAGTTCAACAGACACTGGTAGGAGGAGATTGTAAATGAGAGAGAATTGCATAGATTACTGGGTTTGGGGGGGGGAAAGGAAGGCAGGGGACAGGACTACTGTATGTTTGGCACCCTGGTGTCCAACCTTGGCAACTTTAAAACTTATGGACTTCAACTCCCAGAATTCCCAGCCAGCACCGTGGCTAGGAGTTCTGGGAGCTGAGGTTCACAGCTCTTAAAATTGCCAAGTTTGGGCACCCAAAGAAAACACCTATACTCCTGAAAGCAGTTTGCCATTCCTGCTAAATGGGGTCTTTGCTGAACATTGAAATATTAAAAACAGAAGGGGAATGCAAAGTTGTTAAAAACAAAATGTACACCTTCTTGAGCTGTTTCATGTGCTTTTCTTTTGCTTTTTTATTTTTGGTTGCTGAAGATGGTACAGAAAGCTTAAATTTCTTTGGCACCTGTTCTGAAAGAGAAATCAGACCACAGCTCGAAATGCCTCCAGAAACACTAAGTGAATCATCTCCATATTCAGAAATGTCACGAAGTACCAAGGCAGGTGTTGC
Organism: Pseudoxenodon macrops; assembly: GCA_032467955.1. Taxonomy (NCBI): domain Eukaryota; kingdom Metazoa; phylum Chordata; class Lepidosauria; order Squamata; family Pseudoxenodontidae; genus Pseudoxenodon; species Pseudoxenodon macrops. Next base: position 243,259 of record JANHFT010006642.1, on the reverse strand, counting down.
AAGTACAGACACGATCCATTTATACCCCCAAGCAACATTGCTGTTCATGTGATATGATTTTTAAAACTTGAAATCAAGAAAAACATTGTGTTGTGGTAATCTAACATTTCATCTCTCTGTCTACCCAAGATAACAGCATCTTGTATTCTGCATATTTTTCCCCTTACGGTAGTTTAGACTTACAAAACAGAAGTGGAAAGTTCATCCCTTTTATTTAGGCCTGGGACACATATATAGCTAAAGCTAGATGCACTTTGGACCATGCTTCCATGCATTTGGCTATCTCCACCTACCACAAGTGATGACCCATAGATAGCTCTACTGGCATGGCTGCTCTTATCAACAGTATATTATTACCCATTTCCATACAACCAAAGGAAGAATTAGCTCCCCTCCCCTGCACTGATTGTGTCTCACAATTTACTATTCTTCCCTTAACTCTAAACAGGCTTGCTGTGAATTCTCTCTCTCCCCAGTTGACTTTCATGCCCAAGTCAAGACTGGAACTCACAGACTCACAGTTTCTAGCTTGCTGCCTTAACCACTACTCCTAACTGGTTCTCCAGCTTTCGGTTCTGGAGGAAACAAATGAAAAGGGAAAAATAAGTGGGATATTTGGTATCTGAACCAGTGATCTAGTGGTTAAAGCAGAGGTGGGTTCCTACCAGTTCTCTCCGGTTCTATATAGTAGGTAGTAATGTTGTGGTGATGTCACGGAGCTGGTTTTGCGGTGGCTCCGTGGGTGCCGCCATCTTGGATTTTGCTTCTGCGCATCCGCAGAAGCTAATTTTTGACTGCTGCGTGCGCTCGAGGCGCAACCCCAAGCAAACCGGCAGTAAGAAGATTCAGAACCCACCTCCGGGTTAAAGTATTGGATGAGGAGTGAGATTCATTCCAGTTCCCCTCCTTCACAGAAGCTCCTTGAGTGACTTTCGGCCAACCGTCTGCTTTCAATCCAATTTATTTCTGATCTTGGGTTGTAATAAAGATTATTGGTTGTTATTTGCCATAGGGTTATTGTGGGGGGGAAATCACAAAATGGAAACACTATATGTGCTATCTTGAATTCCTGAGTGAAAGGGAGCGATAGTTTAATGAATAGTTAAGATAAAATAAACTGATGTTCCATTCATCACGTACATTCTTTTTTGCCCCTTAATAGGGTATCACAAGATTTTGAATACAATATGTAGGGGTTTTCATTCTTACTACAAAACAACTATGAAAAAGGAGTACTATTATTTGTATAAGGTATTTATAGTTTTCCCGTAGATCCATAACAAGTAAAGTACCGTAAAACCAAATAAAAATAGGCAATCAATTGCTCAAAATCACACACTCGGTCAGAAACCACAAAGAAATAAACAAGTATCACAGTCAAGAAATGGCAAAAGGCATGGCCCATTCTTCAAAGTAGGCCAGAACAGAAACAGACACCACAAAGTTGCTATAGGGTATAATAAACAGAATCCTGAAAGCCTGCCAGAATGCATCTCTTATAGAGAATCAAGGCAAGGTTATTTTCACTCTCTTTCGTGTGCACCCTCCTTTTCTGGAGCTGTGTCCTCTTTTGCACATTTGTTTATTATTTCTTAACAGTTCTGCTGACAGTTCTTGCATTCCTTTGTCAATTTTATCTCTGCATTCCTCTACTGGAAACTAACTCCCAAATAACAAAAAAAAAGAAGCAGATTTTTCATCCAAATTAGAAAGGCAATAATATTAGATACAGGCATGCTATCCTTTCAGCAAAAGGGCTATCTGCCACAGGGAAGGTTTCTTGATGCCTTTTCATTATAAGAGGGTTATGATTTGCCTATAACAATCTTTAAGAGAGTAAGAATAAACAGCAACGTAACCAAGATAGCCCATGTCTTTTTCAGTATATGAGCATCCCCTAAACATAGGGGTCTACTGTAGTACTAGCAATTACTAGCAGCACCCGCACCATAAGAAAACGAATGAGTTAATATTGAGAATGCTTTTCAATGGTGCCTATAATAAACACAATGGAATATTTCTAAATCAGCTCTAGGTATGATTTATACGGAGCCACTCCCCCCAGTTTTTGAAAGATGAAAATTAATCCTAAGGTGTTTTTTTTCTTCCTTTGCCTCTCTTTCTAATTAAAATTAAAACGTATGCTGATCTATGACTGTAATAAAGATTGATCTGGCTTGAAAATTAAATCAAAATTTGTTCTGTCAACATCTTACTTGCGAATGCCAACAAAGCAGCCAGACTAAGAAAAAGGATCATTGGAATAAAATAAGGATTCTCCTCTACACTAGAGACAGAAGCAACATCTGGCTCCATCTGCCAGTTAATTATTTTGAAGACTTTTCATAATAAGATTTTAGAGAAAATCATTTTGTGTACAGCTATTTAGAGGTAGCACTGGGGCAGAAAAGTTTATCTGACCGCATCATGCTCCACAATGAGAAGCAAAGTCTCTACCATGTGGAGCCCACTCTGGGCAAGATTCACACCAGTACAGCACTGTCTGCAGACTTTCAGGGACTCCTACTGTTTTGCAAAGGGGTGCGGTGGCTCAGTAGCTAAGAAGCTGAATTTGTCAATCAAAAAGGTCGGCAGTTTGGCGGTTCAAATCCCTAGTGCCACGTAACGGAGTGAGCTCCTGTTACTTGTCCCAGCTTCTGCCAACCTAGTAGTTTGAAAGCCTGTAAAAATGCAAGTAGAAAAATAGGGACCACCTTGGTGGGAAGATAAGAGTGTTCCATGCACCTTCAGAGTTTAGTCACGCTGGCCACATGACCACAGAGACTTCTTCGGACAGCGCTGGCTCTTCAGCTTTGAAAAGGAGATGAGCATCGCCTCCTAGAGTCGGGCACAACTAGCACATATGTGCGAAGGGAATCGTTACCTTTTAATGTTTTTCAGGAAAACATTCAGGAATGTTTTCATTTTGGTGTATGAAACATATTTCCTGTAAAGTTAGACTGGATTGTCAGTGACCTTTTTTTCTCCCCATCAGTACTAACATTTCTAAGTGGAATTTTCAGCATTCTTCTTTTAGCAAAAAGGATAATGAATACCAAATGCCAATAATTCCTCTTGTGCAAGTGCTATTATTGCCCTTTTTTAGAAGATCCCCAAATATCTAGAGCAATTGTGCAAGGGCACAACAGTAGAGATCACAGTTACAGCAGCTCTGAAAAAAGTGACTTATGATTGTTTTTCACACTTACGACCGTTGCAGCATTACCATGGTCACATGTTTAAAATCCAGATGCTTGGCAACTGGTTCATATTTATGACAGGGTCATGTGATCACTTTTTGTGGCCTAATTCCCAGAATCTCTTAGTCCTGGAACTGCTGGCCATTCTTATTAAATATACAGAACTTTTAATGTGGAATTTTTAACATGGGTTTCCATTTGTACTATCAATACATTTCAAAACCCTATATTAATATTAGCATTATTAAAAAATATGGTAGCTTCTTAATATATGAAGTTAAATTGAAAATGTTGATTTTTATATCGCCTTTTTATAGATTACCTTTGGAATAACCTTTCCAATGTTACAATAGTGTAAACAAATACATTTTTTTAAATGCAGAAGGATAAGAAAATAACCATGTGAAGCCTGTATATTTTCAATAGCCTTGGAAAATTAAGAAAGTTTGCTAAACAATGAGAACAGGTAAAAGAATGCAATTACCTGTCAAACTGAATTTCTTAATATTGACAAGTAAAATAATTTTAATTAGAAAGAAAGGTAGTCAGATTACTAAATAGACATTAGCATTTTGAAAATTTCCATTTCTTACTTAATTTCAAATTTTGAAAAATCCCCTGTACCATCATTTTTGTTACCTAAATGAATGATTTCTGATTTGCATGACAGCATGCTCAGAAATTCAATCTCAGTTTGAACAATTCTATTGATAAAGTATTTTACAGCATGTAGTAAATATAAAACAATGCTAATAAGGCAGGACATATTTTTAATACTAACCCTCTCTGAGATCTCTGTTGCTGTAACATGATAATCAACCTAATACTCATCATTCCTGATTTTCATAGCTAATTGTAAAAAAAAAAAGCTTTGGTTTAGGATACCTGGATGATATTTGACTGCCTATTTCTCTGCTGTAATATTCAGACTACAGCACAGGATTTATTGTAAACCATCTTAAGAAATGAATTGAGGGAGAGAGAAATCCCTCTCACCAGACATTTCTCTTCTGTGCATTTTTTAAATGTCTTTGTCCAACATTAATTGATACATGATTGCACAGGAAAAGTCACTAAAATGGTTCTGACAACGGATCACAAAACAGTTACATATCTTATTACATGAAAGAATGAATCTATTAGAGCAAAAAATGGAGCAAAGAAAAACAAAGATATATGTTGCGCTGTTAAAAACAAAGTCTAGAAGACCACTTCTTAAAATGAATTTAGACAGCCTCTCAGTTTAAACAAAGTAGAATTACAATAATTCTAAATACAGTAAATGGAATGAGCAAATATATTTAAACTAAAGTCAATAAACCAGTTTTAAAAATGTGTGGCCTGACTATGACCTATTTGATACTGGAAGAAGTGACAAATTTTGGGATGTGCTTAAAAAAGTGACTATGTCAGACATGGATTGTGAACATGTCAGAACTTGCAGAAATAGTGAAACTAAACTGTTTGGCCAGAAAACAAACAACTTTTGTTTCTGAAAGAGCTGAAACTTTATATGGAATTTTGGCAGAAAAAAAGAAAAAGTGAACTTCACATTTATGGATTTGAATATTAAGAAAGTTGTGAACCAAATGAGGGGGTGGTGGTTGTCAAGGGATTTATAAAATATTGAAGTGTTAAGGGGACAATAAGAATCTATGTGTTTAAAAGAAAGTTAGAAGATACTGGTATATTTCTTCTCTTTAGCTTCTTTTTTGTCATTTTCTGTTTTTCTTTCTTTTTTCTTTTCTTTTATCTTTCATCATATGAAAACTTTAAATAAATATAGAGTAAATAAATAAATAAAAGCACTGTACCCACCAAAATATTTTTTACAAAACAAGACCAATAATTTTTAGATGACATGTTTACTAAGTGCTGTTTCATATATTCACCCTGACCATATATGTTCTATATCATGTATCACCTAAAACTGATTTTTCCTATAAACCTACTTGTTCTCACCCAGCTCCCCAAACACGACAAACTCTCTTTATTTAAATCAGTGATTTATTAAGAGCGCTAGCAGCCCTGGCAAAAAGTTTCTCTCTCAATGCAGGCTAACAAGTCTGTCTGGCAGGGAGATGAATAGTTGTCTGCCACATCTAGTCATCTCTGTCCCCTGCCTTTTATGCCCTGAGCTAGGGTGGGTCTTCACTAGCAGCGGAGGATCAGCCCACAGATTTCCACTGTTCTCCTCTCCTCTGCCTTCTGCACATCCGTGCGTCAGGCACTGGACCCAGCTGTTCCTTCTCTTTCTCATCAGCCACCCCCAGACCTGGGGCCTGTTGACTCTCCATCTGAGGGCTGAGGGCCGGTCCAGACTTTGCCTCTCCCCCCCCTCTCTGCCATCTCCATTCCCTCTTCCCCCTCAGAGCTCTCAGGTTGCCTTAATGCTGATCCTGACTCCCACGCCTACTCCTGATTCGGCTGCTGGAAGGGCGGCCAATAGGCCACAACACTACTGTAGCAACCACAAGTGCAAAAATCAATATTGTCATGTAACGAGAGAGTAAGAGCAGGCATAGAACTTTGTGTTTTAACTTCTATCAACATCAGCAATCATTATGAATCTTCAGAGATTTAGAAATATTTAATTATTGTGCTTCCATGAGTCTGGAAAGAGCAAAATAAATAATTTCATCTTCAAATGCAAAATATATTTTTTCTCCTACACTTATATCAATAAATACAAAGAATTGGTTCATTTATTATACCTTACTAAGATTAGGTTTTACTTAACCGTGTTTTACTAAAAAGAAGCACAACTGAACAAAACAATACCTCACAAGTTGTACTTTACAAGCCAGACAACACAACAAACCCAAACTAAACAAGGCACAGCACACACTCTCTCTTAATAGTTTAGAAGAGCCCCATAATTGTTTTGTACAACATCTATAGAAAAAAGTTGTGGGGAGGTCAAGTATTTTGAAAATACTTTATTGCTATGTTTAAACCTTGCAATAGGCAGTCTTCTCTGTGGCTGAGGCCTGCCCTGTAAATCCTCCCAGAGATCCAGATGGATACAACTCGCTTAGCTTAGCATAGGTGAACTGTAAGCTGACATTTTGGGGCTGGTGTTTTAACCAGGTGTCATGGGTTACATATTGCAGTATAGCTTTTAATCAGTGTTCGCCTCCCGGAGTCACTGCTGTGAGATGGACAGCACTAAAACCATTTAAATAAATGAATAAAACGATTTCTCTGCTCAGACTTTTTCAGAAGCAATGAAATATAACTGGCCTCAATATTTAGAATTAAAGCCATGATTTCATTTAAAAATGCGCTCTGCTGTACTTTCTCCTATATCCCGCAACCCACTTCCAATGAATGCATACTAGAGGATGATGAGAAAGTCTATCCTACTTTCTATCACAGAAAGGCAAAAAGAAAGAAAACGAAATTATTTCTGCAGTTCACATTTCCCACTGGCATTATAGCCTATTTCTCTAAAGCAGATTGTACAGCTATTTGTGGCTTTTCAGCAGAAAGCTTAAAAACAATTTTCTGTTAAAAAAAAAACTGCAATAACTCCCCTCTTTCTTTCACATCCACACTCACACACAAGCACACAGAGTGCCACAGCTGACTGAAAGCAATACTCAGATAAACAGTAGCCACATGAGAACAGCAGAGTCATTTCATAAGAGTAGCTGGCACATATTTATTCTGCTGACTTCCCGATACAAATCACTCACTTCACAGCTGCAACTGAAGTTATCAATATTACAAAATTACCATCCAAAAGCGTATTTTCCTGTCATCAAGTATCTTAGGGCCATGCACAAAAAGCACGTGGAACTGAAAATACCAACGTTTCCTGGGTACAAACTAATGATACATGAAAAGGCAAATCTTTCCTTTCAGAAGGCTTGTCGTTTCAATTGTTTCTTTCCCTGCATAAAATATCACAAAACATTAGTGAAATTCACTGAAGAAAATTCAGTTGTTTTTGTCAGCTGCATTATGGAGCATCAGGTATTTGCCTCCCCATATGGGCAGTTGCAACCTGCCTTCTTTCATTAAATCATGTGAATCTCTATTGTCATTTTGCCAGAATATTTTTTTTTAAATACCATCATTATAAAGGAGAAAACCTAAATTACAAGGTATCATCAGTGAAGAAACGGTTGTAGTTTACCCTGTCACTAGAAGAGAAATTTGAAGTAGTTAGACAAAACTGGAACAAAATAATATTTCAAAAATTGTTTATAGCCTACTTTTTAAAAAAGAATTCAGTAGAATGATGACCTTAAAATAACCCAATGTAGCAACTGGCTTCACAGTTTATCATTTTAATAAGGAAGGAATATCTATTGTGGATCGGTTAATCTGCGTCACATTCTGTAACATCCATCATTTTCTAACAAAAATATGTTTTATTTCTGCATTCATTTGCAAATGTTTTGACACAAACGTTTATATATATTTTTATACACAATTTCCCCTATTGTAGGCACTTTTGCAAATAAGTGAGGAGATTGCTTTTACATAATCTTTACCTCCTTCTTCAGGCAGAGATCTGTATGACAGCATTCAACCAAGTGAAGAAAACCAAGGGATAATGGTCTGATATATTTTATAGATAGATAAAATGTGAATGATATAGATGTGAGGGAGAGGAAGGGAGAGAGAGGAAAGGAGAGAGGGAGGGAGAGAGGGAGGGAGGGGGGAGAGAGAGAGAGAGATTTCCACTGAATTCTTAAAGACTGCCTGGATAAATCCCATTTTTTGGGGGGTAATTTTTCCCCCAGAAATGGTTTGCCATTGGTTCTTTCCTAGGGGTGACAGAAAGTGACTGGCCCAAAGTCACCCAGCTGGTGCCACACTGCAAGAACTTGTTCAGGCGATCTCTGATAACCAGACATGATTAAACTGAAGAAAGATATAAAATATAAACCACATTAATTTCATCCATCTCTACCATTTATAACATAAGAGATTCAGCTTTCTGAGATCATTTTTATATTTATAAATATAAATCCCTCGGCCCTTTAGCACATTTTAAAACACTGTTTTAATTCTATTCTTCATTCTGTTCGAATTGTACTCTTAACTGTGCCTCTTTTATATTGTTTTATGATTGTATTTGTAAATTGCCCAGAGTCACTTGAACAGTGAGATGTGCTATGTCTAAATTAGATAAATAAGTTAAATAAAGCAAATTTTGTAAATAAGTTAAATAAAGCATAGTCATCTAATTAGTACATCTGATGGCTTACATTATTTGGAAGTGGAAAAGCAAAGATAAGTAATGTACATATTACATTACTTATATAATAAGTGGTGGAGCAGTGGTTAGAATGCAGTATTGCAAGCTAATTCTGTCATCCTTCCGAGGTGGGTAAAATGAGGACCCAGATTGTTGGGGGCAATATGCTGACTCTGTAAACTGCTTAGGGAGGGCTGTAAAGTACTATGAAGCAGTATGTAAGTCTAAGTGCTATTGCTATTTTTAATTCTGAAGCAAGTCAAGTTCCAATTCACAAAATATATCACCAAAAAATAGTAGATATTCTATGCTATTCAGATGATTGTGGCTATTTATTTATTTTTGCCACACCATATCAAGGGACAGAAAAATAAGCTTGGGACAAGCTTTACTTGGAGCTTTTGAAGAGAATAGCCAGAAAAGCATGTATGTTGTCTTAAAGCTGCACTGTGTCATTGCACTTACTCCTACAACGTTGCAACTACTGTTGCTTGCATAACACCCAAAACATCCTATTAAAATAGTCAGGGATTACCAAGCAGGAAGCTTCATATCCACAGAAGTAAGTATGGCCATGAATACTTATTCAATGTCCATCAATTCTCCCTGGATCACCTTTTTATTTATTTCTTAACTGGTTTACCCCAAACAAAATACAAGCAGGGTTTTTATAACAAGTCGTCCACAAAGTGCATTAAGTGTACTAGGGAAATTATAGAACTGGGTGAGATACATGCTTTGCTTAGATATACACCTAACTTCACAAAAAAGCTGGTGTTGTGGGCCCGCCAGCGGGGCTGGTAGCAGATTCGGACAGTGAGGGGGTTGGGGAGGAACAGGGGCCAGTTTGGAGTCTGGGGAAGGTTCAAATGAGTCAGAGGCAGAGAGGGAGCCCAGGCCATCTG
>JANHFT010006642.1:181478-195988 GCA_032467955.1 Pseudoxenodon macrops | reverse complement strand
CCCTCCTCTTTCTTTCCACCCCCACCCCGTTTTTAGCCAACCCTCCCCCCCCGTTTGTTTGCCTAGCAGGCTTCAAGGGAAGCCTGCTGAGAGCAAAAACGAACTCCTCCCTCCCACCCCTCTTGTTTTTGGCTCAGCGAGTGGCGACAGGGAGGGGGCTGGTTCGGGGGCATGGCCAGCCAGCCAGTTTACCGGTACGGTGAACCAGGCCACATATCCGGTAACGGTTCTGCCAAACCAGACCGAACCGGGAGCATTTCACCCCTGGTTTGTCCCCATTTCTTTGGACAGAATACAAACATCTCCATCTGCCTTTCTAAGCTTCATGTCCTGCAGATGCAGTAAACCTTAAGAATGTTTAATCTGTGTGGCCTTTAGGATGGACTTTTGGAAATTACAGTCCTATTAAATCTGGATATGTCTAGGCTTGTCAAGATTGGTCAAGAGGACAGATATATAAGCAAAGGCCACAATCATGAAGATGTTGTGACCCAATGTGTGATAATAGGGCCACATAACATGGCCAAAACTGAGCTGTACATTGGACTTCTTCAGCTCAACATAAGTCTGAAGATGACTTATTGTATTTTTCGGAGTATAAAACACACTTCCCTGCCCTCCCAAAAGAGGCTGATAATTTGGGTGAGTCTTATACTCTACTAATGTAGCTTTTTCAAACCTTTTTTTCAGACCTAACGAGCAATCTTTGCAGGCTTTTTTCATTGCTACTCCCTCTGAAGTACCCTTTTTTTCAGACCTAAGTCTTTGTAGTCTTTTTTCACTGCTTTTCTCTATCAGCTGCGCTTTAGAAACTTTTTTTCAGTCCTAACCAGGGGATAAAATAATGTGCTGAAGCTGACCAGACTAAAAACGCTAGGCAGATGAATACCTGGTAGATTTTTTTCTCTCCCCAAAAACTAAGGTGCGTCTTATACTCAGGTATGTCTTATACTCTGAAAAATATGGTATATGATTTCCCCCTCTATATAATGTAAGGAAAATGATACTTTTCATCTGACACAGGAAGATGATTGTGTATAATCTTAATATCACCCAATAATTCAGCTGTCTCTAGGTCCTGCAGTGTCACTATATGCAGGATGTTTAAATACAAGCCTTTAACTCCTATTTCAAAAATAAAACATCTGTAACATATAATTAACATTATTAAACACTGGGTAAGGTATACTGAAACCTTCATTAGTTTTGTAGGTGCATGAAAAATGCATTAGTACATGTAAAGTAAAACATGTTTCAATTTAAAAGATGATTATATTGATTATTTCCTCTCCCCCAGTTCAATTTTATTAGAAATCAAGTACCAACATATCCTAGATAGGCATTCCACCTCTTTACCTTGGGTGTGCCAAGGAATTCCTTCTAATATACACACACAATGACTAATGCTAATACACCTACTGTCATGTTTATCAAAGTTGATATTATGCTTTTTAATTATATGCCTTAATTAAAAGAAAGTGGTGATGACCTTTAAATCCAATCATTCCTTTTTGCCTATAATGATATATTCTCATCCAAAATTTCTGGAGACTCCTACATATTGTGCCTTGGTAAGATAGAATGTTTAAGTTTAGATACCCCTGGATTCAGCTGAACAAATATCAATCTTAACAAGCGAGTACAACATAATGAAATAAACATACAGTGTTTCATATGACACAGCATTCCCACCAAAAATCCTCTGAAATGTGGAATGAAAAGGCCAAAATAATCTGTTGATCATTTTTATTTACACTAGGGACGATATGCAATATTTTCATAGGCCACGACTGGTACAAATCAATAGCAGAGCTTATTCTATCAATTGCTTCCCTGCCCTACAATTAATTTTTTTTTAAAAGCCAGAGGGACCCTACTGAACCTTTGGATCCTATCTCCAGTCCTACATACTTCTTGCACCCCATTTATATAAGGGTTTTTTTCAATGGGCAACTGCTAAATTAGAAAAGGGGATTTCAAAAGAGGATAACTGGAAAGGGAGAATTAAACTCAGATAAATCATGGGAAAGGTTTATGAAAAAGATTCCATTTGCATTGATGGGATCTTTTTCAGGGGTGAAATCTACTTGCCTTCCCTACTGGTTCGGAAGTGCACGCTTCACTCTCGTGTGCGCTGTCACACACCCTTTTTCACCTTCTGCGCATGTGCAAAAGGCTTCACCCAGAAATGATTATGACTGGGCGGGTGGGCAGAGCCTCGTGTTATGGCCGCTACCGGTTCTCTGAACCACCGGCGGCCGCTGCTACCTACTCGCCCAAACCGGTCTGAGTAGGTAGCATTTCACCACTGATCTTTTTTCTATCCTTAATTAGCATGAAAGCAATCTGCAATAAGGGCAAATATAGGAAAGAAAGAACATTGCTTCTCCTCTCTGGTTTGACTCTGCTAATCTAAACTAACATCTGTCTCAAAATTAGCCATGATGAAATATGAGCTGCAGTCTGAAACATGTCCTATCCCCGTCACAATAAATGTTCAAATATTTCCTTCCTTCCTTCCTTCCTTCCTTCCTTTCCTTCCTTCCTTCCTTCCTTCCTTTCTTTCTTTCTTTCTTTCTTTCTTTCTTTCTTTCTTTCTATACAGCTACCTATCTCACCTCCTGGCAGTTAACAACACATAAAAAGATAATCCAAAATAACATCAGATCAGAAACAAACTCATAAAGACAGTCAGGGGAAAAAGGCTGACTTACAATAAACTATTAAGTAGCAGCCTTATAATTGTTCCATTACCTATCCACAGTTAACTAAGCATGCCTTGAGTCCAGTATCTGCCTTTTAAACTGATACCTGAAATAGCTGGTGTCCATATTATGCCAGATTTAAAAGTTTAATCAGTTCATTATTCAGATTACATCTCATGCTACTGCCAAACATCCCTGGTATGCAGCTGGACAGGAAATAAAAAACTGAATCTAGTCCAAGATCCATAGTCACACGTGACTTTTCTTAGTGGAGCTGTGCAATCTATAAAGAACATCTAGCTGATTCAGATAGACTTTGTGCTGCATGTCCCAAGCCTTGAGTATACGTTATTTTTATAAGAGTTACTTTCTTTGAATAGTTTCTGGTAATGTTTCCAATTCAGCAATGCCAAAAGTTATCATTTTACTCTAAAAGAAGTGTGTGTGGAGAGAGAGAGGAAAAACCACTCAGTGCAGAAAATTTGAATTGGGTTACCATCCCTGAAAACTCCAAATCATCCAGAAATTCAGAATTGAATGCAGCGTTAATATAAAATCAGCTACTTCTGGAAATCAGATCAGCCCCTCATATTGGTGCAAAATAGGCCCTTTTTCTCCTGGAAAATAGCATTACAAAATGCTTAGCCACCTGGCAACAAAGAGGAAGCCTTTTTAATAATTTAAAACAAAGCCAGCTTTAAAGTGATGTCACTTGTCATGTGGCAAAGCTGATCAATTGCAGATTTTATTCTACTGAGGTACCGGCTCTCGAATTTCACAGATTTAAAACACACCCCATTCTTCTTGATTATAGATAACAAATTCATTCTTCACATCTCTGATAAGCTTTATTATATACAGCTTTTGCACCACTGCCAGGATTTCCTATAAATCTTTGAGGAATCTGTGCATTGAGACCTAATAGGATTTCACTGTTAACAAACCAAGCAGTTTAACCTTGCAGTTTGCTGCTATAATTTAAATGCCATCAATATAAAATGTTTATTGATCTAATTATAATACTCTATTTTGAATAATCTTAAAGAAATAAAGCCATCCTCCATCTGCAGCAAACTTAATTCAAACAATATAACTTAAGTGCTGAGTCACATACAGTATTAAACAAACAAAACACAGGCAGCTTAATAGCAGTTCACCTATGGAAAAATATTGAAGCTTTTCATAATTTATATACCGTGTTTCCCCGAAAATAAGCCTTCCCAAAAAATATTTAAACGCATGCGCAATCGGTCCCAGCCATTTCCTCCGGTGAGGATTAGGGAGACAGAGCTGGAAATCAGGTAAGACAGCAGGAGGAGCCCCAAAATAATAAGACCATCCCGAAAATAAGCCCAAGCACTTATTTTGGGGTTCAAAAAATATATAAAACAGGGTCTTATTTTCGGGGAAACGCGGTAATAGACATTTTCCTAGAAGAGTTGATTAGCAGATCAGAAGTAGAAGTGCCCCTACGTACTCAATATGCTTTTTCTTTAAATTTTGCAACATCTTTACTACTCTACATTCTGTAATAAAGAACCAAACAAGTTCAATTTTAAAAATCGTGTCTACCTTTTCCTTTTTCTGATTAAAGGAGAGAAGACAAGACTAAACAGATGTGCTTTGATATGTCATCAATGAAAGTGCTACCTGTCCATCACACAAACCAATCTTCTGTATAAATATTAGAACATTAGTTTGAAATACACATCTCTGAGAAGTTGGCAGAAATCACTCTTCCTAAGCTCACTCTCTTGTAGAACACATAACACATTGCTTCTTTTCTTCTCTTTCCCCACATTTAACACTTCCAGTTGTCACCCAGCTCTTGTACATTAATTGAAGATTTTTAAAAAGTTGTTATACTCCAAATAAAACGTGTAAACAATGTATAGTAAAATTTGCAAAGGGACAAGCCAGTTTTTCCAGAGACAACTTAGGTCTTAGGACACATTACACATTACACCTTGACACTGAAATTTGCAATGGACGTGATACTGTAGTACTACTTCTTGCCATCATGTTACAAATCCCTCCTCCGTGCTTTATGGGTGGTTTAGGCAGAGGCCACCTGAGGTTTTTAGATTTAGTTCAAAGCTATGTAATACAGTTGTTAACTAATTTAAAAGTTTATAAAATAGACACTTGTTTCATTGGCTGTTTTAGTTCCAAAATCAAGAGCAACATAGCAAGTTGTCACAGTTCTTCCACAAGGAACAGATAAGATCTTCTTGTAGAGACTGGAATATGGATTGTGATGAGCAAAGTTTTGTATATAATACATTAATATAATTTCATAGACATCAAACTCTAGTTCATCCAGCCAGCTAAATGCAGTGCCTTAAAAGCATCCCCATAAAGCCAGTGGTGTCAGTTTTATGTATAATCATCCATCCAAAGGCTGCAATAAAAGGCTTTTAATGTTCAGCAATAAACCTTGAACCAACAGAAAAAAAGCCACCTTAATCGACCAAAGCAATGACACTAAATATAAGAGCATATTGTTTCTCGAAAGTAACTACTTTCATTACAAGTCTGTCACACTGGAATTGCCCTTGTGGAACTACCAGTGTGAGATTCCACACTGGAATTGCCATTGCGCTTTAGTTGTTGTGTTTTTTACCCTGGTTCTTTGGTCTTAAGTAAACAGTCTACATGGTGCCGCAAGTCCTATCTGGAATGTACCGTATCGTTGTCCATAGTTTTTCCCAAGCTGAAAAATAACGTGTAGATATAAATTATTCAGCACCTACTGGCAATCCTTGACAAATGATCCCAAACTTCTGTTGCTAAGCAAGTCAGTTGTTAAGTTAGTTTGGCCCATTTTACAACCTTTCTTAATACAGTGGTTCGATGAATGACTGCAGCTGTTAAGTTAGTAATACAACTGTTAAGTGAATCTGGCTTCCCCATTGACTTTGCTTGCCAGAAGGTCTCAAAAGGCAATTACATGACCCTGGGACACTGCAACTGTCATAAGTACATGCCAGTTGCCAAGTGTCCAAATCTTAATCATGTGACTATAGGGATGCTTCATCGGTCATAATAAGTGTGAAAAGCAGTCATAAGTCACTGTGTTCAGTGTTGTTGTAACTTCAAAGGTTACTAAATGAACGATTGTAAGTCGAGGACTATCTTTACTTTAGAAGGTATGAAAAACGTATCAGTTTAAAAGGAGACTGTACATTTAATAAGTATGCAGAAAATTAAGCAGAGGTCAAAATACATCCTGTGGTCCAAACTACTCTGTCCACCTTAAAAAAACACCATCATTTTCAGTCAGTTGAAGGCAACAAATATATGCATTATGGATGTCAAACTAGAAGTTTCTGTTCTTGATATGAAGGATCAAAATTTGCACCATAGACAAGTTCTTGCTATGATATTGAAAAAGTTGTTGCGAAGCTGGTGAAAGAGATTCCAATATAGATGGGCACTTTCCTTTGACTTTAGCCCTCTGTTGTAAATGTAAATAGCAACTGATCCCACAAAAGGATAAGACACTCACTATCAAAATTAACACTATCTATGGAAGCACTTTGTTATAAGAATGATTGGGGAAAGGCACCTACCGTAATTCAATTTATCTTTTAACCTAGTAAATTGATGCATGGCCTTTCATTGCTATGCTTACAACCAGAATGGTCTTACCATTCTACCACTCATGAAATTCCAAATATGCCCATTGTTAGTATAGTTTATATGCTCTGTGGCTTCAAAAAGCTTAACCTAGACTCAAAACCTTAAAAGGAAAACATGTTCACCTGATTGCCTTAAAATGAATACAAGTGAGCTACTGATCAATATAAGAATAGATTTATCAGAGAACCAACAGCACTTATAGATCTGTGAATCAGCTAAAGGCTTTTGACCCTTAATTTCATTCAACACCTATTAACAACTATTAAATGCTAGCCTGACCATACATCATTATAAAAGAGCTTTGATCCCTTCACAGTAAGAATGTATGCAATGACCACATTAAGAATTGCTGCTGCAAAACAGCATTTAATTACATCTTCCACGCAGGATGAACAAATATTATTTCAAATATTCTTTTGCAGAACTTATATGAAGTATGCCACAGATGCCAGAATCACATCTATAGGGTTTGAGCAATGGTCGGCAACCTTAAGCACTCAAAGAGCCACAAAGGTCCTAACCGGAAGCCCCCCCCATTCAATTCTGGACCCGACCAGAAGTCCAGTTCCGCCACCATAGAGTCTCCTCCTAGTGCAGCGCCCTTTTTCCTCTACCTTTCCTAACCAAAAGCCCTATGAAATTGTGGAGCCGACCGGTGACTGTGAGCCACAGCAGAGGGGTGAAAGAGCCACATGTGGCTCCAGAGCCACGGGTTGCTGACCCCTGGGTTTGAGGATCAGAATAGCAAAAGTTAAATGTTTTCGGAGAACCAATGCAAAGTTACTTGAACTTTTAAAATGGAAGATAACTGAAGAATGATCCAGGTATTCAAAAGGACAAAAACAGACAAATTGTAGAATCAGCATAGTTCCTGACGTAAGGTTGTTTCCAATTTGAAACTATATTAAATAAGAAAACAATAACGTTAACACATAGGACACAGTAGGAATGTTCTATCTTTTTGCAGACAGTATATCTATTTAAAATTTCAAGGGCATATCTTGCATTCTCTCACAAAATGGCCACAACAGATGGATCTGTTCCCTTTTACAAGATTGCTGCCAGCTAGCTATAGCATATTATAAAACCTGGAAAGGTGGATAAATTTAAACAAAGAACAATTGACTATAATTACCAGTTATTGTTATTAGAATACAGAACAAAGACCATAGAATCATAATACTGGAAGGGACCTCAGAGGTCTTCTAATCCTATCCATTGTTCAATAATGCAGGAGACCCTATACCCGTGATGGTGAACCTATGGCACGCGAAACATCGCCCTAGCTCAGCTCCACCATGCATGCACACGTGCTTCGCTCCAGCCAGCTGATTTTCAGGTTTCTGTCGTGAATGAGGGATATGCACATGCATGCGTGTGGGCGGGTGCAGCATGCCCTCCGTGGCCTGTTTTTGGTCTCAGGGAGGCCTGCTAGGCCCAAAAAGGGACATGGAGGGTTGCTCACACATGCGTGGGGGGCAGCGGGGTTGCGTGAACATGTGGCAGGGGGATGGGGAGCATGGGGGGGTCATGCGTGCACGTGCAAGGGGGCATGCAGGGGGGTTTGCATGATGGGTGTGGGCACACGCACACATGTGCTGTCACACGCACACACATGCTTTTGGTACCTGAGAAAAAAAGGTTAGCCATCATTGCCCTATACAATCTACTTTTGAAAACCTCAATTGATAGAACACCCACAACTCTAGGATAGGCAATCTATCCCATTAATTTCCTTACTTCTAGGTTAGATCTCTCCTTCACAAGCTTCCACCTGTTACTTCTTGTCCTGGGGCATTGGAGAATAAATCAATCCCATCTTCTCTATGACAGCTCAAGTACTGCAAGACAGCTATCATGTCCCCCCCAATCCTTCTCTCCAATAGGTTACGCTTACTTATTTTCCTTAGCCATTCACCATACAATTTACCCTCCAGACTCTTTATCATCTTTTCTCTGGGCACTTTTTAAGGTATGCTAAGAATATCCAGCTAAGAATATCTCTGAGGCTCAAAGATATTCTTGGAAATTAACATGAGATTAGAGCTTTTCATTTATCTGTAATATGTGTGATATACGGTAGCAAAAAAATTGGAGAATGCTAAAGGGAAATGTTGGTGGCCACATTGGAAGAAAGTTGTCTTCCAATAAACTACTACCATTCACCCTTTCTGAATTTTGGTCTTTTTAAAATGTTGATGATTGCTTCATGTTCTTCAATGGCCACAGGTTGCCTAACAATATTATAAGAAAGTACCTTACAGCATATCAGGTTTTCTTCACCATTTATATGTTGTCTTTTAATGACCTCTTACAAACCATCACACTTTAAACTTTCCACAGACAGAATTAATTGCTTAGTAAACAGCCAAGTCACTTGATAATCAAGTCATTTGATTATAAAATAAATTTCTGGTTACTCTGGCTGTGTTGTCATCTTAGACATAACTCCGGCTATACATGAAATTAAGTTCTCTGTTCCTAATAACATCTTTATGTCATATGATGAATATTCAGAATATTCTGCTTTGAGTAATATCTGCTTTCTTATGATCCTCTCTACCCTGAAGCATTTTTTTTAAAACCAAGATGCCCTAAATTAAGAGTTTTAAAACAAAAGACAATGTGAAGATAACTAATTTATTATCCTAGCATAGCAGTCCGCAACCTTTCTGGATTTGAGGACTGGCAGGGGCAGGAGAGGGGATGGTTCCGTGCGAGTGGCAGTCAAGCACATGTAGCTCCATTTTCACGAGTGGCAGGCCTATGCACCCGCTGCTCATGCAAATGGGCATGCAAGTAGAACTGTGCACACGCTTGTCCGCCACTTCCACGGCCTGGTTCTAAATGGGCCATAGCCTGGTAGTGGGCTACCAGGGGTTGGGGACTCCTGTCCTAACAGGCCAACAGACATTCCTAGAGGTAAGTTTCTGTCAATCAAATCATGTTCCTCACAACACAGTATCCATAATTAACTAAAAGCATGAAAGGGAAGAGATTACTCAGATTTCCTAGAATGGCCATAATATGTAAATGAACGAAATAAAAATAAGATAATCAAAGAGAACATAGACCTACAGTAGCTGACTGGAAATTAATTAACTTCTTTGAATCACTTATGGAACAGCTGGAATCTGAAACTGAGTTTAGCTGAACTGTGAATATAACTGGATTATTATTCATCAACTCAATTATGCTCAACCTGCGTCTTGTGTATGCTGGCATGTAAATCTGGAATGAGATGTTCTGTTCTACCATGGCCAGTATCTACACTAAAAGATAAACTGGTTTGATCTGTTTGCTATTTTATTGGCATTTTTAAACATCTCAGGTAGGGCAGCTGCTATGTCTAGGTTGAAAACAAGATTCACTTAAACTAGCTGGATTCAGATCCCACTGATCAGAACTGAATACAGTTTCACCACAGCATTCTGTAGGAGACTGATGCTTGAAATGCTGCTTGAATGTTCACCAGTGAAAAATGTTTATTTCTACCAACTGTAAGTGTTTGGATATCTGACTAGACAAATTAAAATAATACTTTTTCTTCTTGTATCTAATAAAACACAATTTTTAAATAAGCTAGATTATGGATGTATTGTTCAGGCTGTGATCATAATCAGTATAAACCACTGGTTGTCACAGCTGATGAACCTTTTTTTTAACTTTTTTGAAAGCATTTTTACCACCTATTCACCCAAGTAAAAAAAAAGACTTTAAAACGTTTTTTTAAAGTGCTGACTCTCAGCTGTCTTTGACAATCACCTGAGATGGGGGAATGTCAGAACCTTTGTTTTTAAACTTTTTTAAAGCATTTTTAAAAAAACTATTTGCCCTGTGAGGTTCATGCTTATTGCAGGGGCCATTTTGTGTGAAGTCCAGCTGCTTCTGCATAGTGTGTAAGTCAGTCGTGTAGCTTTTGTGTTGTTTGTGTGTGAAATGTGAAAGTTGGTTTTTGAGCTCACCCAATCAATGACCACCAAACCACAACCACCAAGCCACACCCACAGAACCGGTAGGAAATTTTTTTAGATTTCACCACTGCTTAAAATTACCAAGGTTGGAACCCCTGGTGTAAACAGTGAGGAGCCATAGCAAGGCATTTCCTTTCTCCAGCAAGAAGAAAGGTAGCAAAGGGAGTTGGACTATGTACCCATGCAGAAAGGAACCATAACCAAAAGGGGGCAGCCAGGAAGGCTGAGTCCTTATCAATCACTGTCTAGCCATGCCCTACACAAGGCTACATTCCTCAGTTATCAATTTGATCAGGAAGGTTCTGGCTTAAGAAAACCAGATAAATTGCTAGAGTGATGTTTATTTATGTATTCATCTAATTTAATTTATAGTCCATCCTAACCTGTTACAACTCATTTCAAGAAGAGAGAGTCAGATGCATTCATAATGAGTTCCTAGAGCAGGTCTGTGTGCCTGAGACATGAAGCTGAATGGGAAGTAATCCACAGCTTCTTTCCACAAGCCTCCTGCTTTGCTATTTAATGAGATCACGTGGCCTATATTCCATCACTCTCATTTTATATAAAATAAAAATCCTGAATATTTAAAGTCAATACTTAAAGCTTGCATTTCTCAATCACGGTTACTTAAAATAAATTGCTTGTAAATCAACAAGCCAATCTTCCAAATGCATAAGGTAGGGATTTTGTTCACAAACCCAAAAGGATTAGCATAAAAATTATTAGAATATATGCATTTTGTCCACCTCAGTTTAATAATGTGGTGGTTTTTTAATACCTGAATAACACATAACAAGTACATTACAAGAGAAACAAATTTATGATGATTCTAGTTTCTTATCACCAGTGTTTGTAACCGCATTTATAAAAACCAAGAATATATTTTTATTTCAGGGTAGGTGTCATACAATTTGCCTAATGGTAAAATGTTACACATTTTAACAGAACCAAGGTCCATTCCACTAAATAATCCATGTTGTGATTACTTCATTTCACTAGGAAGGCTATGATAACATACATAAGGTGGTTATTGAATAATTCCCAACTAGGTAAGCCACAATTCATGGTTTGCAAACCAAAAATTGCTAGCTTTACACATTCTAAACCTGAATCAGATAAGCCACATTATGATTTAGCATTTTGAATAAACTTAGCTTGGCTGATTTTTTAAATACATGATTGCACATTATAGGCTCCTCCAAAGTTTGAAATGGACAATAGATGACCACTTATGAATGCCTGATTGTCCATCTCCAAGTACTCCTAGCTCTTGATAATTAGAAGATATTCCAAGATGTAGACTGCAATCACAAATCCTCTTACAACCACTTCAAGACTAAAAGGATCGTAATTATATCTAGTGAGGCACTCTATGTCCTCTGGACACACCATTCAGTCTACAATTTTCGCATCATTTCAAGGAATTCTAAAGTGAAGGGGAAATGCCTCAATCTGATTCAAATATCAAATTAGAGCTTGTTATAAACTCCATATGGCTCAGACCAAAAATCAATTCAATTCAGCAGCTAAAAAGAATAACTTTGTCCACATTACATATGTTCACTTATGCATTAATTGATCACTGTATCTTTGAAGAAATGGTCAAGTGTACTCAATAATTCACAAGACCATTAAATTAAGAAACTGAAGCAGCATAGCAACAGCACATACTGTATTTTTCGGACCATAAGACGCAATCCCTCCCCCAAAAAAGTGGGTGGAAATGTCTGTACGTCTTATAGAGCGAATATTGCCAAAGCCCTGCCCACCTGCAGGCCCCCACCCTTTGGCCTCTGCCTCCCAGCAATTTGCCTCCTTGCAGCAAACAGTCTGCAAGCAGCTGATTGCAGTTGAAACTGCCTCTCAAAATATCACTGATCAGCTGTTCCAGGCTGCAGTGACCACTGTCGCCCGTCAGCACCAGTACCACCCATTGCCACTGCCACCTATTGTCGCCTCTGTGCACCCCATTTTCGGCCTCTGCGCATCCTGTTTTTGGCCCATTCTAGGTGGCAGGGATAGGTGGCAATCGCCGCTGCCTGGAACAGGCTGAAAACAGGACACGCGGAGGCCGAAAACAGGACGCGCGGAGGCCAAAAGTGGGACATGCGGAAGCCAAAGATGGGACATGTAGAGGCAGTGATAGGTGGCACTGGCGATGGACCGCAATGATCCCCACAGCCTGGAACAGCTGACCAGTGGTATTCTGGGATGCAGATCCAACTGCAAATCAGGCTGTGCTGAAGCTCACCAAGCTGTTTGCTGCAAGGAGGCAAATTGCTGGGAGGTAGAGGCAGATTTTGTTTCTTGTTTTCCTCCCCAAAAGCTGTGGATGTCTCCAAATATCTTTAATTTTTTCCACAAAGCATTATATCTGGATATATCACTACATAATCTGATGTATTTATATACATCAGTATAGTATCTGGTTTGCAGATGCAAAATTCTTCCAAAATAATTTTGAACCTCATTCAAAAGTAATTAATAGATCTTCAGAAACCAAAATCATATCCGATTTACTGGTATTTTCAAAGATGTTCTTGTCATCCTACAGCGGACACACCATAGCAATGATCTTTTTAAAAAACATTTAAATCCTCTGAAGTGAATTTTCTAGTACTACTATGGTCTTTATAAATGTACTTGAAAGAAAAAAGCCACTGCTTTTGTTCTATACAAAATGTGATGCAGAAAAATAGATTCTTGTATCATTCAAATAAGCTGACATATTGGACAAAAGATGGTAAGAAACAATTTCTAGACACAGCATGGGACTTCAAGAAATGCATTTTCTAAATTCTGCTTAGAGCCAGTATTATTCTTAGCATAAAAGCTTGGTTCTACTGTTACAGCAGGCTAAGTTGTCTACAATAGGAGAGGTAAACAATTTTCTAATAATGCACCGCAATCATGTAGACAATGAGTTTAGCCATTAACTTAATCAAGCTTATCTATGAGCTTCTTTTCACTTTATAATTTCTGACTTGTTATCTTTAAAAAAAACTGGAGATGTAACTCAATGCTACTTAGAACACTTTCCTTAGGCAACACTAACATTATTTTGAAGTTTTAATAAATAGCATCATGTACTTGTTTATATCAAATCAAAAGCAGTGGATGAAATTCTCATGTTAAAAACTTAAATCATCTTTAAATATTTTGAAGCAATTAATCTTCATGTCAAATAGCCTTTACGTCTGTTGTACTGTACTATAAGTTCTTAATGTCTTGTCATATGGACAGATGGATTCTTCTACCAGCATCTTTCATAAATTCACCCACAATTCATAACTCAAAAATAGAATTAGTGACACCATGATACAATTTGATGAATGAGATGCCTTTGTTCCTCCACATGCTACATTTCTCACAAGATAGAATAGCACACGCCTAACTTAGTGTAACAAATGGCTCAAGTACATTTTTTGCACCACCCACACACTGCTAAATCCATCTGATGAAAGGATTTGGAAATTACTAGAACACTCATGTCTCAGTAACTATATCTGGGAAAGGAAAGGAAAATGTATTTATTTAGAAACTATCTTCTGCGATCTCCAACAATATGGCTATGTAATAATATAAAAGATTTTGGATGTCCCAAAGACTCTTATTATACATATTTTGTGGTAAAATCCAAGATTGCTCTATTATGGCAGAGTAAAGCATAAGAATTGCATACCAGAATCTTTACTATGTTTGTAAGATGCTTGTCAGGTAAAAGGTCATTTCAATTTGGATATTTTATTTCTCAATAGAATTGGAGGGAGGATTAAATTAATGGTATATGTCTATGAATATCCTCAAATTTTTCAAGCGTTTCCCAGGCCACCTCTAGAAATATCCTGAATGTTACTATTCAATACTATAAAAAAAGGAAAACATTTTTAAAATATGGAGAATAATCACACGTGCAGTTAAAATAGATTTTAATTAAAACCAAATTATTTCAGATCACATTTTGTTTTTGCTCTAGCCCAATGATGGCGAACCTATGGAGCCATTTCTGAGGGCACATGAGGCGTTACCCTGTCAGCTCTAGCTGATTTTCGGCCTTGATTTTCAGCCATTTTACACTTCCTAAAGTCACTTCTGGTTTGCCCATTGGGCCATTTTTTCCCCTCTGGAGGCTTCAGGAGGCTCATTTCCCTGAAGCCTCTGGAGGGGGGAAAAATGGCCCAATGGGCAA
>JANHFT010006642.1:171159-181378 GCA_032467955.1 Pseudoxenodon macrops | reverse complement strand
CCCTGAAGCCTCTGGAGGGGGGAAAAATGGACCAATGGGCAAACCGGAAGTCAGTTCCCAAACTTCTGGTTTGCCCGTAGGCAATTTTTCGCCTTCAGGAGGCTTCCCTGAAGCCTCCGGAGGGTGAAAAACAGCACAATGAGCTAAACGGAAGTCCCATTGGGCTGTTTTTCACCCTTTGGAGGCTTCAGGAGGCTTCCTGGAGAGCGAAAAATGGCCCAATGGGGGACGGCGGCACGCATGCGCAGTGCAGTGTGTGTGTGGGGGGTTGTGTGCTGGCAAATGGGCACACACTAGCACTGCCATTTTTAGCACGCAAGAAGAAAAAGGTTAGCCATCACTGCTCTAGCCTTAGACCAAGAGCCCTTTAGCTCACTAAAGTTTCAGATTGTTCATTGACCCTCAAACATTTACTATATGAAAAATAATCTAATAAATACTAGTTTAATAATGCGATGAATAATAAATATTGACCTACCAAGACTTTGGGGTTGATATTAAGTACCTTGGGAACTCTGAACTTCCACCTCTTTGTTCTAAGCCCATTCTCCGTAAGGGAAAGTTACACAGCTCAAGCCTAAAAGATTTTACTAAAGATTCTGATGGCCATCATTCTGTCACCTTTTCATCTATAATATTATCTTAAGAAGTATGGGAGGTATGTGAAAAATATATAAAAATCTTGAGATATTCAGATGAACTTCAACATAGTGAAAGGTCTGTAAATGGTTCAGTATTCCTGTTTTTTCCCCATGCTGCCACAAAATGAAGGTGGTGTTTTTTTTTGACATTTTCCCATTGGAATCTATGGCTGAATCTTTTTTGAATTAAATTTTGATGAAGTACCTTAAAGTGAATCGTATTCCCGTTGGAGCAAATCCTGTATCCAGTTGAATCTCAAATCTCCAGTTGAACATTCACAGATGTTCATTAACCTTAAGATATACAGTTACTAATACATCTGTTTTCTAGAAACTGTATTAAAATACCTTACTGTTATGTGCAACAGATGTCTGAATTAAAAAAAAAAACCTTTGTACCTCAATATACCATGAAATATATTTGCAGCAAGTAACCGTGATTCATTTTATTTATTTATGTATTATTATAGATGAGATCTATTTTAAGCCACCTACTGATGTTAGAATTATATATTTATTTGGGGATTTGTCATAAATCAAACTACATAAGAACTGCAGAGGTTAATTCACATTCAAAACACTTGCTGAGAAGATGGTAGACTGCCATTATATCCATACTTGTTCACTGAAAATAGAATGTTGGAGGGGGAAAATAGAAAGTGGAAGGGATAGACATTCCCAAAAATAAATAAAAATGGGGTGAGTACCCCATTTCCCCCAAAAAAGTGTTCTGCAGCATTCCAGGGAAGGAAATAGCAGCCAGACAATTATTGCTCCCCCCTCTCCTCTTTGGCATTTTTCTTTCTCCTTCTCCTCCCAACAATATTTAATACTTTCTGGGAAAGTTCCCAAAGAAACAGCTACTGAATTTTTATTCCAGAAGACCAATGAAGGGAGGGTAACATGCTAATTGAAACAAATGAATGTGAAAGAAATATAAAACGAAAAGTTTCAAGACAATAATCTTGGGAGAAAAATAGTCTTGTAACATTTTCCCCATCTTATATAATCTAATAACAGTGTCAGGCCTGCAGCCATATTGGATCTTTGGCCTGCCACACTTGCTATTATTTTACTTGCATTTTCTATTGTGGGAAAATGGGAGGGGGGATTGTACGGATTTGGGGATATGTAGCCATAACAAAATTCTTTCTAGAAAGCCAAGGTCATCTTTTGCCTCTGCACCTGACCTGAACTGTATGGGTGAAGCTGCCAGTTTAGCAGTGGAAGATTGGACCATGTGATTGACTTATAGGTGCGGGGGAACTTTCAACTGGGTGGTGAAAACCAGGAAGCTTCAGATTCGGATTTTCACCAGATATGACAACATGGCTCTCTTAACAAATTGGAACTTTGAGGAATACTTTGTCTTCGACTCTGATTTAATTCTGGATGCTATTTGGAACGCTGACAAACAGACTGTAATTTAAACAAGAGAATGAAAACTGTAAGAGTGAGTAGGACTAGAGACTTATTGCATTCAGCCTTATGTTAGATGTAATTTCTAGAATTATTTTCAGGGCAGATGACCAGGAATATTGTATACAGATTTATATTGAACATACCAAGGTTCTCTTTCAAGGATCAGAGTAATTTTTTATTCTGAGTAGTCAAAACTGGTTTTCCCCAAACATTTTAGATTACAACTCCCAACACAGTCAGAGGTTAGGAATGATGGACACTCCAAGTCAAAACAGGAGTATGTTTAATAAGCTACTGAAAACAACTGCATTATAGGCAATTTTGTTTCTGAAAACAATCCCATGGCAATTAATATGCATAATGTGCTCCAAATTAAGATCCAGATTGTTATTCCCAAGAACTGAACATTTCCTTCCCTTCTAAATCCTTGTTAAGAATCAGCTGTTCTTCTAGATAAGAACAAAGATTGCACTGCTGGTGGATACATATATATTCAGAGCACTTCAGCATTTTCTTAACATATTGCTTAAAGAATTCATACTATTAAATATAGTCAGCTCTTGACTCCCACAAGAAAAACAAAACTGCAGTTGCTGTGGGTGGCACCTTCTGCGCACAGGATTAGATAACATAAAAAGCATGCAGCTACATCATCCCTGTAGCTATTCCTGCAGCCGCTACCAAAGCAGAGAACAATTGAAAAAACCAGTTCAACAGGATTTTTTCACACCTATTTGGATGGGCATTGGGTATAAGTTTAAAAACTTTGCTCCCATTTCCAAATTTGACTAAACGTGTTTAAATCCATATATTTTTTTAAAAATAAACCACTCTTTTCCATTGAAATGAATAGGTAATTTTGTTTCAAAGGGCATGGTCTTCTTGTTGAAACATTTGGCTCCTGAAAAATATTTTAAAAAACATTCCTCTATTAAATATGCTATCAGTGTAATAGCTGCTCCATTATGTATCTTTGTTGCCACTTTTTGTGTCATTTGCAAGTGCAGAGAAATTAATCTATTATAGCCAGGTATTTAATGCTTTGATTTAATAGTTCTTTCTCAGTTCTATGCTACAAAATCTGCTGTCTTGATATTAAACATCACTGTTCAAAGTTGTAGGCATGCGTGTGCGTGGCTGACTATGTTTGTAGATGAGATTGTAACAGAAACCAAAGTACAAATATGTAGCACAATTGTTTTTCTATAGATTGCACAATAGCATGAAATCTAGTCAATCAGTTGTGAATTGATATTTTTTATCTGACCTCTAAAACAAAGCTGGAAATAGGAGGATTCAGAAGAGAAGTATGCTTTCAGAGATTATATGGTAAGGGGCACTACTAATTTTTTTTTTTAAATCACCAGTGATTGAATCACTAAATCAAATCAACCTTCTTAACTGAATCATCAACTCTGATCAAACAATGGAACCAAATTACTAGCCTCTGAATTGATCTGATGATTTGGGAACGTTTTTGCACATGCCCAGGCAGGCTTTCTTCCAAGTCAAATTAACATCCCAAACTTGTTCCATTTTACAGAACAATTTAGAAATCACAATTGTGTTAATTTAAGGAACATTATTGACCAGAAATTGAATTAAATCAATCATACAATTTATATCAGTGATCAAAGAGGACCTATCTGATCTGTATACCCATAATATCGAATTGCTTACTCTAGTTACACTTTACTTGTTTTTTATCATGAAGATAAAGCACAGCATTTTATCCACTGAATAGGACAGAATTACACTTAGCAGAACATTATACCTGCTGAATTTTCAATTTATATCCTTTTTTCCTATCAAAATAAAATACAAATAGTATTTTACTGCTATACAATCTAGGCTTTCCAATAAGCAAACTACACTCAATTCAAATATTTTGGAAAGAAATTTGCAACTGTTTGATTAATAGTTTGAACAAAAAAAACCTCTACTAACCTTTTATTCACCTCCGGAACTCAGCGTTTACTGGGGGGGAAATGATTTTACACAATACAGTGCAACCAATAGGCATAATCTAATAATAGTTTCTTGAATTGCCTATCAATCAAAGCTACAATATTATATTTATTATTGATTCTTTCTGCTTGGAGTACTTGCCTAAAGTGAAATGAAGTGGAATTTTCCTAGAATTCTACTTCAACTATGTACACCTTTAATCAGGGGTGGGTTCTACTTACCTTTCCTACCAGTTCGGGTCGCGATGGAAGTGCGTGTTTTGCGTGCCCCTGGGACATCTGGGTATTGCCTCAAAAATAACCCTCTGTGCATGAACAGGAGGTATTGCGCATGCACAGAGGGTTATTTTCGAGGCAATTTCCACTGGGAGGACTGATTTTCAGCCGGAGGACCGGTTCGGGAGCGTGTCCAGCCGACCGTCACTGCCGGTTTGGTGAGCAGGGGGAAATTCCCGCTACCGGTTCTAGCGAACCAGTCCGAACCAGCAGGAACCCACCTCTGCCTTTAATCAATCATTATTTTTAAATAATTATGAGCAGTCTGTGGACAGATGTTTTCTATTAAACACCATGACCTTCCAAGAACTCAATGCTTAGCGAAATGATCTCCAAAAACGGGGAACAGTTATCCTACGTTGGTTTTGGGTAGAGCTGAAGACTCAGGGAACTCTGTAACCCCTGTGACATCTTAAATGGCTTTTCCCCAGAAAAAACTTTGCCCAAGATGTTTCTAGTGAAAGACACCATTTCTACATACCCAGGTTTCTTAGGAGCAGTAGTAGGTATGCAGCTTCTCCTGATGGGCTCATCATATTTTCTGACAAGGCTTCACAACATAATTTCCCCCCCTTACATTTCCAAACAGACACAGGAATGCTAGCTAAGTGGATTTACCATGCACTATAAACCCAACTATAAATGGATTTGCTAGGCACCAGGTTCAATTTCTGGGCCTCTTCTTAACTGCCTTTGTCAGACAAGAGTCATGCAGTTGCATGTTTATAAGCCCTGAAGCTTTGTGTCATCCATCCCTTGTGAAAAGCCAGTCAAAATGGCGACACAGTAAAGAGCTTGTCAATCAAGCTCCATGTTTCCTTCCGTTTTAGCTAAACTCTGCCAAATTTCTCTTCCTTTGAGCACTAGAGAGCTGTAGTGTTTACCTATCCCTTGCTCGTAGAAAAACAATGTAAAAATTAAGGAGATATCTGGGTCACCCCATCAACCTTATATTCAAGTAATTGTTTCTTACTGTCTAATAGCTACAAGATAATTTACTGGATAACTAAGAGAAAGGGACATTATTTCCTTCTAGTATATATTTAGGTACTTTTCTCTTAAAACTGAGAAACTTTCCCCCGCCTTATTCTAGTCACTAGTGGCTTTTCTCAGACATACTTTATTGTGTAGAGAAAAGAAAAAAAACCCTGTGACAAATAAAGACCCTCTACTAGTATTTCTAGATGAGCAACTCACATACAAGGAAACAATCACCATAAATTTAAAATACGTGTCAAGGGAACTTCAAAATGGGAAAATGATAATTCACCATTTCTAAAGTCAGCTTTTTAATGACTGTTTGGGATATATATGTGTAACAATGTTATGTTTTGCATGTAAGATAAGAACATACATATAGCCAATGAAACTGAGACAAAGTATTGTGCTGCCTTTGAAACAAAAGATATGGTAACTTTTCTAATCCTGTCATTTGGCTC
This sequence comes from Pseudoxenodon macrops, assembly GCA_032467955.1. Taxonomy (NCBI): domain Eukaryota; kingdom Metazoa; phylum Chordata; class Lepidosauria; order Squamata; family Pseudoxenodontidae; genus Pseudoxenodon; species Pseudoxenodon macrops. The sequence continues at coordinate 175,633 of JANHFT010006642.1, read as the reverse complement.
ACTGGACAATATCATAGCTAGTAAGTTTTTGTCTTTATTAGCTAGCTTTCTCTATCCATCGGGGAGGGAATTGTTATTTGGCTTTTGTTTAAACTTGGAACTGGCAATTAGCATTATTGTTCAAGAAAATGCAAGAGACACCATTGCCATTTTGGTCCATTTTAATATGTCTAAACGAGTAGCTATGGAAATTTTCAGTCATCCAGGTCATGGTTGTCCCAAAGGAAAAGGAGGAAAGACAGAGAGAATCCAGTTGCTTTTTGAAAGAGCACCTTTGGGACATGTCTAAACGAGGCTTTAAAATTTTGCACTGCTGTTTGAAGGACAAGGTTGGTTCTAAAAATACATGTCCAACAAAGTCACAACTTAAAATAAGGAGAGCACAAGCAACCTGAATTAAATGTTCTTTTTAAAAAAACACCTCACAAAGTTGCTTCTTCAAAACCTACTGCATGATTCCAACTTTATGACGAGTGTGTATGTCACAGGTGGGTTTTAAATCTTCTTACAGCCGGTTCACTCAAGGGAGTGCTGCGTTCCCGCATGCACTTTGCGTTCATGCACAGAAGCAAAATCCAAGATGGCGCTGCCTATGGCGCTGCCAAAAGAACTGGCTCAGGGGCGTGGCAGGCCCGGGTTGCTAATAGTTCTACTGAACCGTGCTGGTAAGTTAATAACGGTTCGGTAGAACCAGACCGAACCATTAGGAACCCACCTCTTGTGTGTGTGTGTATATACATTTGTGAGCCTGAACAGGTGGGTTCTTAAGTGGAGCAAGCATATCAACATTATAAATGCTTTTCATGACTTTTAAAGTTTTATTTTCTTTTTTGGTGTGTGTGCATGTATGTGTGACTTACCTTTAAGAACTTCCTAAAAGTAATCAGCATATTATTCAGTAACCTGCAAATCTCTCTTTTAAAATTGTTGCAGTGGAAATAAGAGAAATAAGGAATACAAATAAAAACATAATGGTCTCTAAATCTGGCACCATCACAATCTCTTGCTATATCGACCTATGGCACCCCAATCAACATACTGCTTGGGTGCTATACTGAGGAAAATGAATATATAATATTTCATATGATTGTATCCTGAACTCTGAGTCCCCATCTGATAATTTTTGACCATGTGTTCATTACTTTTTATGGGGCTAGAAGCACCTGAGTATAAGATGCACCTTAGTTTTTGGGGAGGAAAATAGGGGGGGAAATCTGCCTACTAGGTATTCCTCTGGCTAGCGTCCTTAATCTGGTCAGCTTCAGCACATTTTTTATCCCCTGATTAGAACTGGGGAAAAAGGTTCTAAAGCACAGCTGATAGAGAGAAGCAATGAACAAAGCATGCAAAGCCAGGAAGATCACCTGGGGAAAAAAAAAGATTCTTTGGAGGGAGTAGCACTGAAAAAAGCCTGCAAAGACTTAGGGCTGAAAAAAAAAAGCTTCTTCGGAAGGAGTAGCAATGAAAAAACCCTGCAAAGATAGCTTCACTCTTCACTCACCTACATTCAGAGTATAAGACGCACCCAAATTATCAGCCCCAATTAGGGGGAGAAAAATACTCAGAAAAATACAGTATGTATTTTTATTAAACCAATTGTATATTTGTAAATAAAATAAAGATTATTGAGTCCTCAGCTAATATGGGAATGCTTTGTGGGAAAAAGGTTTCATTCATTATATTCATTTCAGATATAGTCTGGCAGGGTGGGAAATGCAATAAAGTATCCTATTCTAGACTTTTCCACAATGATATCTGTTGGCTAGAATGAAAGGAATAACTTTTCACTACTCCAGTTTGGTTTTGTGTTATCAAATACAACTGCTGGCTTTGTGACAAAATGAGACCACTATGCTGCATCCATGACCCCAGCCTGGGGAAGTTAACATCAGGAAAGGGTCTATTATTTCTTTAAAGATGTCCAATTAACAGATTGCAAGAACTGCAGCACACAGTATGCAAAAGATGGCTGAACAAAGAGACTTGACCCCAATCTGTTCTTTCATTTTCAATTTTCATGAGTGAGATTTTGGCAAGAACTCAAGCTGTATCTTGCTTACATTATTTTTTCCAAGTTTGAATAGCAATGCGTTTGGCATAGACCTGTTCTCTCACAACGTCTTCATAAATAATTATCATTTTTAAAACTGTATTTAAGTATATAGTGATCAGGAATTATGGGAGTTGAAGTCTACAAGTCATAAAGCAGCCATCGTTCCCCACCTCTGCCTTAAGGAGAGAAATAAACATTCAAACATCTATATTGAGTGTGGAAGAAAGAAGAAGGGAATTAATTGAAGTGAAAATTTGAGCTTAATTGAATCTGGGCACTCTATCAGACCGAAGTGCAACATGTTCTGTCTTGGGTAACAGCTTATTCTCCATTAGTTCTTTTATATACTTACCTTTCACATGTTCAAAATGAAGAATTCCAAATTTTAGTTTCTAAGTCCAGTCACATACAGTATTTATGAAAAAATTAAGCTTCCTGTGATAGTTAGATATCTTAATACAAGCACCAAAGAGGGTGAAAAAAGTTCAGAGTTCTTACTATTTTCAAATAAAGTGGGAAGGGATACAAAAATAGCTGCTAGGTGCTTTATTTATTCTACAACTGCTTTGGGAAGAACCTGGCAAGGAGTTTGTTTTTCTACAAATTATCACCTCCTTCTCAAGATTTAAAAGCCAAGGGTGATGAAGTGATCTCACAGAAAAGGAAAAGGAATTAATGTTACCAGCTCAGCTTGCTAGTTAAGAAATTCCCACAAGAGCAGGTTAGGACCTTCCAGTGCATTAGCAAGAATCTTCTAAAATATTCACCCACAACACTAAGAAGAGAGATATTAACAGACATTTAGGATTCTAGTCTGGGATTCAATTTGATAAAATCAACACTATTAAAGACATTAAAACTACTGCATAAGAGGAGTGTGGAAAAGGGAAGAAAAGCAGACAAATTGCAGAAATTAGATTGCATCTATTCCATGTGTGATTCTCAAGCATTTATTGCTAAAAATTCTTTGCTTGCTAATACCAGAGCTATCAGAATTTGATAATCTAATTGCAAGACAGGAGTTGCATGAGCCCACAAAACAGAATTTCTATTTGGTTTGCATTTTAATTAGCACAAAAGGTATTAGGAACGGATAAAACGACAACCCTATTCTAGATTAATATTATGAATAACATTATGAATATTATATCCTTCACCTTTTGATATCCTTCAAAAAACTGAAAGGAACTATGATTTCATGTAAGTACAGTTTCTAAAACCAGAATCATTTTTTAAAAAATGCATTCATTCTTAAGTTTCACCTCAGAGGTTTAATTTATTTATTTAGCACATGGCATACAATGTCAGGGAAATCTACACATGATAGACACACAATGCAGTCCTGACATCTACACTGCTAGTTCGTTTTATTTGGCACTTGCACACCTATCCTTGGTGCACCACAGGGAGTGAACTAGCTTACACCAGCTTGTGTTGTTGGCTCTTCCAGACTCCTCCACTGGTCTCACCTCACAATGCACCTGTGTCTGTGCACCTGTGTCTCACTTCACAATGCCTTGCATCTGACCAAGTCTAACTTCCACTCCTAGCACATACAAACGCAATTCGGTTTTTCCCACTGAAATGGTACCAATTTATCTACTTGCAATATTGCATACTTTCAAACTTCTGGGTAGGCAGGAGCTAGGGATGGAGCGAGGAGAGCTCACTCCATCTCACTGAGCCAGGCTCAAACCACCAGAGTGCAGATCATTTGTGGCCAGCAGTTCCAACATCATTAAGCCACTGAGCCACTGCATCCCTTCAGAAGTTTAGATATTAATAGCTTATTTAATTGGTCTCGGTAACTTAGAATTAATGAAGATTGTGGGGGGAAAAGAGATTCCATGCTGGCAGTAATACTATTGGAATTGGCTGCTCATGTAGTTACTGAGAGAAGATCATCAGGAGTACAAAGTCCTATTTTTAATATGAACAGTGCCCACTTATAAATTCAACTTTTTATGCTTTTTATTTCCTGGACCTTTCTGTCACAGGGAACATTTATACCTACAGATCTATTCCTGTTATCTGACAAGCTACAGCTATACAAATCTATGGTAGGGAGAAGACTATTGGATTTTTTGGAGGCCTATCCTGTGGTGTGTTCTGAAGAGAAATAGTCGGTCCAACCTTTGCTTAAGATTTTCTATACCTGACTAAAAAAATGATACTATTTCAAAGACGTTTGTGAACACTGGTTGATTATGCTTTCAAGACTGTTTTTATAGCCCCTTAATCATTCCGGGTTTTGTTTCCCGTTTCGCTATCTGTGTGTTGTTGTTGTTTTTAAAAGAGCTTAAGATCTTAGCTGCTGAGTAGAAGCGACTTAAATCTTTTAAGGCAATTCTATAACTTCAGCAGCTTGTGGCTTCAGTTGCGTTTTTGTGGCAGCTGTAGCTGAGACTAACTTTATCTGTT
>JANHFT010006642.1:116455-131097 GCA_032467955.1 Pseudoxenodon macrops | reverse complement strand
TCATACAAGAAGCTTTTTTTGGTTCTGAAGAAGAAGCTTCTTGGATGAGAACATTTTCAAGGGAAAAATTAACCAAGAAAGTCCAGTTGCCTTTTGAAAAGCACCTTTGGGACAACGATGACCTGAACGATTGAGAATCTCCATAGATACTTAAAAGAAATAGTGCTAGCTAAGCTATAACTGGCTTTTCCTGCAGATGCCAAAGCAAAATGTCATTGCAGCGGTAAGCCTTGTGCACATGGAAATGTATTGGAGACAAGGTTTGGCATGTTGAGCCTTGCACCTATTTTTTCACTGTACCGGCATCCTCAGAAAGAAGCCCAAATGCAGGATGCATGGCATATAAAGTTTGATCTACTAACATGCTGCCATGCAGTCCTAGAAGGGTCAAAATGTGTCCTTTTTCTTCTTTTTTCCCCCCAATAAGTTTTTTATTTATTTTTTCATCTTTATACATCTCATGTTGTGAATGTTTGTTTTCTGGGTTAGCACATTCATACACATAATCTTAACATTTGTTCTTAATAATTACAATTCCTTTTCATTTTGATTTTAACACATCACTTCTATTATCATACTTCCATTTCAAAGCCTTCTAGAAGTTCTATCACATTGCTTATCATCTTAATATCTATCTTTTACTCTTTTTCCCCTCTTATATTATCCCTATTTTAATTCTCCCTTTTTTTTTACCCTTTCCTTTTTCTGCTCCTTTCATTCTAATGATCAAAGACATGGTCATTCCTTTTTTCCTTGTCTCCTTTTTCCTTTTATCTATCATAATTAATTTTCATAGTTATTTTTCACCATATCCAATATATTATTTCACTTCTTTTTTAAACAGTATTGAAAAAATGGTTTTTGTCTCTTTTTCCTCTTTCCATATCATTCTTACTCTTTTATTCAAGCTAATTTTATCATTTAAACATATAAAATGTGTCCTTTTTCATAGGTGAGGGTAGGGGTTAGCAGCTGATGGCATAGGAAAAGCTAGCAAATGTCTTCTGCAGCACAGTTTGATTGGCAGTTGTCTACCAACCAAAAAGGAAAAACGCTGGCCAATGGTTCCCTAAATGTAAATATCCATTCTGAATGTCACTGTAACATCCTGTTCTAAAACAGTCTGAAATTATTAGCATAGTTTATAATGGTGTCAAGTGCATTGTAAATTGCAAATGGAAAAGTATATAAATAATAAGACTTGTAGGTGGAATGATTCCCCATACATAACTCCAGCTGATCTAATTTTTAATGGTTAACACGGTTAAAAATATACTGTATTTTTGGGAGTATAAGACGCACCTGAGTATAAGATGCGCCTTAGTATTTGGGGAGGAAAATAGGGGGGGAGGAAATCTGCCTACCAGGTATACATCTGGCTAGCGTCCTTAGTCTGGTCAGCTTCAGCACATTATTTTATCCCTTGGTTAGGTCTGAAAAAAAAGCTTCTTTGGAGGGAGTAGCAATGAAAAAAGCCTGGAAAGATCGCTTCACTCTTCACTCGCTTTATTAGGTCTGAAAAAAAGCTTTGAAAAAGCTACATCTGAGTATAAGATGCACCCAAATTTTCAGCCTCTTTTAGGGGGAAAAGTGTGTCTTATACTCTAAAAAATACGGTAGTTCAAAAGTTAGTCTTGTGCAATGAAACTCAGGTGATTTTTTCCCCAAAAAAGAATTTGTATTGACACCTCGCTTCTCCTTTCAAAGGAATTATTTATGGGATTATCCTATTTTGTTGTAGCGCTAACTTAGACTGAAATAATGTTACACATTGTTCTTCGGTCATTCTTGCAGGACAGAAGGTGCTGTGTGTTCCACAGCAAAAGAATAAGGCTACAGCTCTTTTTTTTTGCAAATCAAAAGGTGGAGAAGATTTTTAAAAAGTGTAGAAGCCCACTATCATGCTCTGCACCAAATACGGTTAAAGGCAGAATCATCCATATCAAGTGTAGATGGGACTATAGAAAATGGGACTTTGCTGTGTATACATCGAAAGCTAGGTTTTTTAATGTTTTTTTCTTCCAGTTTGGTTCTTCTTCATTGCTCTTTACTAATTTTTTTTATTAGCATTTTATAGGGTTCCATGTACTTTCTCTCTTAAAATGTCGGTTACACTAAGATGCCCTCCTTTAAAAAAATCTATTATGACTGAAAAATGCAGTAAACGTTTTGATTGGCACATGACCTTCAAGAGCAGATAATTGTTCCGTGTTTTGAGGGAAACACAATCCAGAAGTTATAGATATTGAAGAGGATTTAAAAGATACTGAACCTTTCTACCATAAATTTGACAATATGTAATAAAACACAAGAGTTAAAATACCAGTATGTATGTTAATTCTTACTGGGTTAACTTCATATTAACTACATAGAGATGATCAATATAGTTGTACAGTAAGCTTATTCACAGTTATATTGGAACAGTCATGTGCTTGTGGTTTAAGACTAAATTATACTATTTAGAACAAGTAGTATACAGTTACATCGTTTGATTGCACTGTACTAATATTAGTAAAATTTCCTTCATCAGATTTAGAATAAGTGTAACAGAGTTGAATTCATTGTTATGTGAACCAGGGTGCATCTATGCCAATCGACACTGAAATTGTGTTCAAATTTGTATTTATCCATGGATTAACCCAATTTTATCAGTTCATATGATAGACACAACCATAATTTAATCCTATAATCTGAATTTGTACAATGCCCTGGGCTAAAATGTGACCGGCTACTTTGTGGATCAATTATCAACTATGAAAACACAAACAATTTTCTTAGTATTAACCTTGGTGAGGAACATCTTGGGATGGAAAGTTAGCTTTTATACTGACCACAGAAACAGGTCTTGAGAACGGATGCAAATGAATATTCATTATGACTTGGATGCTTTGACATATTACTTCTCAGAGTTTTTGTCTTTGTATGTGTGTAAGGAAAACAAGAGCTGTTTTATTATCTAAGAATATTTATATACCTAGAACTCTTGGATCTAGGGTTTAATAGAGGGCCCTAAAACAGTGCTGGATTATTTGGTGATAAGGGAAACAATGATAAAGTGCAGGCAGGATACAAGAATAAAGAGCTCCGGAGCTTTCTTCCAAAGCAGCTACGATAATTTGAACAAAGCAGATATGATAATTCTAAGCATTTACTTAGACTGGTTTTTTCTTTTATTTTAAGAGGCATAGAGGCATCCGTTACATTCAATGTTGCGCTGATATCTTGTATTGTATCTTGCTCTACACTCTCTTATCAACAGTTAAAAATGAATCTTGTCAGCATGAAATACCATAAATAATCTGTTGCTTCAACAATGCTGCTATTTGTATTTTTCCCTTTCTGCTGTTGAATTCAGTATGAGTTGATATATTTTATTCAGATAATAACCCTGACTAGTAAGCTAAATTTAGAAAGTTGGCTATTTCTTATTAAGGCTTATTATGTCATCAGTTCATGGTCCACATTCGAGATGGTCATTACACATTGATCGCAATGTGGAACCATGGTTAGGTAAATAAATGTAAAACTAGCAATTGATAAACCCAGATAGGAAGTTAACAAACCATTGTTTCCCACATTCCTTTTCAGTTAAATAAACGTATCTATGCTATTCAGTTACTGTTTTCCACACTTTTCTGCTGAATGAAATATGTAACCATTCTGAACCACTCAAGAGATGGGCCTAATTTTAATTTGCCCACAGGGTATGTGTATTTCAGTTTGCTGTTGGAAGATTACTGGAGTCCTAGCTATGATAGGCAGGAAATCTTTACCATCATATTAAATAATTTGCCATCTTTTCTGAGCATGCACCATGAATACCTAGCCATTCTTAGTTGATCTACTCTACCACCTTCAGTCATTTCCCTGAGGAATGGGACAACTTGCAGCAGCCAACTCACCATGGCCAACTTGCCATAGGCCAACTCGTGATGGCCAAGTCACTGCAGGGCAAGTCAAGACTGCAATTTAATTATTTAAAATAATTTTTATGTTTTGATTTTTGTCATTCACATTTCATTTTGTCCCTCCTTTGTCATCTTTACTTTAATGAGTTGGCCATAATGGCCAAAGTTGGCCACAGCCAGATGACTGCAGCAAGTTGGCCTTGGGAGTTGGCAGTGGCGAGTTGGCCATGGTAAGTTGTCATGGACCCCTTCCCTGTGATGTCATTAGTAATCTAGGTATTCCCAGTCAAAGTCCCCAGAACTACGGTAATCAATACCACAGGTTGACAGCTAATTAGTTAATTTACCTAATAAATTTGGCATTCTAGATCAGGGGTGTCAAATTCACATCATCACTGTGGCAATATGTGATGTATCAGGACTTTACTCCCCCCTTCACTAAACTGGGCATGGGCGTGGTCAGTGCGTGACACATCCAGCCCACGGGCTGGGAGCTTGACAGCCCTGTTCTAGATCGTGCAGAGGTTTGACTATCCTTGGAGTGCATAACTATCCTTGAGGATAAGATTACAGAGCTTTTGTATTTTATACAATGGAAAGGTGTAAGTGGAGCCAATTTGTAGGAAATTAAAATGACTGTAAGTTGAACATTAGAGGGTTTGTGGTGTAATGTGGGTCTGGCAGAAAGTGATATAACAATTGCCATAATTGTAATTACTGCCACCATAGTAATGATTAGTGAATGATAACCAAGTATATTGATTTAACCCCATTAACAAAAAAACATTGTATTCCAGATGGCATCAGAGCCATAAAATCTGTGATTTATTCACACTTGTAAGTCATTTGCCAATTGATGAGTGTGCGTGAACTCTCTTTCTATGTTTGTTGGGTTTGCCAAAGTTGGCAGGTATAAGAAGCTTCTGCTCTATAGTCATCAATTTAGTCCTGTGCTTTCCGAAAGCTGAGACCTGAATTTCAATTTTTCCATGGTGTGGTATTAAATCTTTTCCTTGCTGTCAAGCAAAGACAGCCCTGCCATTCCCATTTGACTGATTTCGGTTTTAAAGGATTTCACAAGCCTTTCCCAATAAACAGTGATGAGCATAATGATATCTGATATTTTGTCTTGCCACCCACATCTGTGCTAGTAAGGAATATGTAACAGATTTCTTCAATGGAAACCGCCGTCATAGGATTGTGTAGTTCAGAGAGCTGACATTTAAAGCAGATAATAATTCCTCTACAGCAGACAACTGCTATTTTAAGGATTACCTATTAGAAGGCAGAAATGTACAATTGTCATCAAACAGACTAATCAGACTATTTGGGTTGGATAAAAATAAATCTGGGAAGAAAAAGATTTTGATTTATGCAGTAGCATGAAAAATTGTGGCATTCATAATCAATTTAATATTTACAGTAAACATGGACCACTTGCAAATCTGCTTCCTGGAATTTAAAACAACAGCAATCTGAAAGCTATTAGACAAGAGCTATGGAAAAAAGGCTAGGAACATGTTATTTAGTCCTGTACAACAGCTAGAAGATCTTCCAGATTCACAATTTTCATTCATTCTTGATCCGATGGATATAACAGACTATAAAAATAAAAGAGCCTGTCATAAAGATTAACATTAACATGTATAACGTATATTGTACTGGTTCTGTCCTGTAAACACACTGGTAAAAAGTAGGATGATACAAACAAGTTAACTCTATCTGTTCACTGAGACTTTGCATTGAAAATAACATGATGCAAAAATTACTGGGGAAAACATCTTGGTCTAACCTTAAGTAGCTGTAACACCAGCTTAGAAAATTGTTTCACAGTAAGATTCTTTCTGGCTGGCATTTAAACTGTCGATTATTGCTTTATATGTTTTGAATGTACTAGGGGAAGGGTGAAAAAAAGAAAAGTATTGCATTGCAATAGTCTCTTTCAACGTATCTATTATTGCAAGTGATTTAATTACACTCCATAAGTCAAGGAAAGAATCCAGAGTAATAGACAGTACATATAGGTACTCACACACAAAGTTGGCACTCTTCCAACATTAATCCAATAAAGCCTACCCTAGTCAAATCCTATTATCAGTGGGTTCTGGCATCACACAAGATCTTGGGGACATGCCCCATAAATTAGTATAGACACCAGATGGCACTGCTATGCTAAAAATCCATATAGAAAAAAAAAGGAGGGGATCGGGACAATTTGTTTTTATTGTTTAATGTGGCCGCAACTTTCCCTTATGTATCTGAGCCATGTTAATAGTGCAATTTGTTTGGTTTTGGATTATGTGACATCAGATTGGTATCAATTTTTAGGATTTATCCAGATTAACCAATCCCCAGTCTAGCCCTCAAATCTTTCATCAGTAAGCCCATTATAACCAATTCCATCCGACTTACTACAGCACATCCCTTCTCTTCTTCTACTTTCCCATCATTACAGACTTCTCAAGAAATCTAGATGTTCTCATACAGTAATGTTTCCAAAACCAGGTTTTAGAATATAGTGATTTGTACATCAGTGGATTTATTTGTTCTTTGATCTATTTGTTTGTTTTCCTGGCTATCCCTGCTATTCTCAGGCTTCTTCTCCAATGTCAATCGTTTTCTATCTTGTTTTTGCAAAGCTCAATTTTAATTTCTGTAGAGACATGATGGTGAACTTATGGCATGCGTGCCAGAGGTGGCATGCAGAGCCCTCTCTGTGGGCACACACGCCATTGCCAACTGTTCTTCCACTCTGGTGGAAACCCAAACACCTGCTGGCTGGTGGACATGCATGTGCATGCATGGACCAGAAACCCAAACCTTGGTCTTTGGGTTTCTGGTGCGCGCATGCACACACTGACCACCTGGTCTTTGGGTTTCCAGTGCTCCTGCACACGCAAAGACCAGGAAGCCAGTGCGTATGCACATGCTGGAAACCCAAAGACCAGGTGGTTGGTGCACATATGCGCACTGGCCAGCTCGTTTTCGGGTTTCCGCCACTCCGGCACACGCACATGCCTGCTCATGCCTGCATTCCAGTTTGGGCACTTGGTGCCAAAAAGGTTCGCCATCACTGCTATAGAGTGTCACAAGGAAACTAATTGCCAACAATTAGTTTGTATGATTGTAGCCATTGGGGTTAATTATTGTCTTGGGCTTGGTGCTATATATTAATCAGATATAAAAATAAGTCATGGTTTAGCTTGGATAAAAAAAAGCAAAATTTAGTAAGGAATGACGAGTAATCTAGTAGCAACCAATCCAGAGGTGGGTTCCTACCGGTTCGGACTGGTTCTACCGAGTAGGTAGTAGGCCGCTGGTGACGTAACGGAGCCGGTTCTGTTGCTCCGTGGGCGCCACAATCTTTTTTTGGGATTGGGGTTTTTTTTTTGAATTTTTTTTTCCAGATTGTTTTTCTTCTGCGCATGTACAGAAGCCGAATTTCCGGCACTGCGCATGCATCACCATCTTGTTTTTGGCCTTTTTTTGGTTTTTTTTCTACTGCGCATGCGTGTGCGCACAAGGTGCACGCGTGCGTGTGGGAGGTGCGCCCACGCGGCGTGGGTGGCCGCGAACTGCCACCAAGGTAAGTTACAACCCACCCCTGCATTCCATGCATACCTTCCTCCAAGTTCGGATCTCAGATTACCAGACGCAGTTTGTGAGGCGTGGTTTCTACAGCCTGCGGAAGTGCCTCGTTGGAGAATGCGATTTATGACACAGCCTGGGAGGAGGAGGAGGGGAACAGTGTCATAGATGAGACGTAAATTACGTGCAGTAGAGTTGACTACACTTGGCAAGCTGCCTCTCGAGGCTCATGAGTTAATTCGGGCATTCATCGTTGCCCTGGCATTGAGGGAGGAATTTTTATTTTTTTATCAATAGGTTATGTAGTCTTAAACAGGACCAGATTGCTTAGTGACGATAGTCTCTGCACTCCCACCTTGTGTCATTAACCGAATGGCACAGTTGCTAAACAGGGCAACTTTTTAACTCCTTTCTCATGGCCTTCCCTTGCCCTCCATACCCATCACTCAAAACCTTATCCTGTATGAATTTAATAACTGTTTAAACAAAAAAATAAACAGGGTTTTGGGTCAGGCTTTAGTGTCGAGATGAAAGATTTGGCCTGTGAAGTTCATTTCTCAGGTAAGAGGGCCAATCATACAGATATTTTTTTTGAAAAGCCTCTTTTCTTACTAATTGCCCTGGTTTAAGTCACACCTCCCCTTTTTTTATCTTGTCTCTTGGTGATTATCTTAAAAAGCCATGGATAACATCTTCGTGTCATGTGGTGTTACATACTGATTAGGCAGGGCACACAGTTTTGCATGCTTCAAGAAAATAAGCAGAGAAAAGATGTGTAGGAGATGCTTTCAGCTTGTCTTCAAGCCAAGCGCATGGACCATGTAGAAGTCAAGAGCAGGGAATGGATCAGCACAAATATCTCAACTGAATTATGTTCAGCGTCTTAAGGTGACAGCAATCTTATCAAATTAAGAGAGAGAGAGAAAAGAGAGAGAGAGAGAGAGAGAGAGAAGAAAGGAAGGAAGGAAGGAAAAAAGAAAGAAAGAAAGAAAGAAAGAAAGAAAGAAAGAAAGAAAGAAAGAAAGAAAGAAGCCTTCTGTAGACAATGTAGCAAGTTGGACAACCCTGTGGAATATGTTCTTCATGAAAAAAATATGATTTAAAAACTATACCACCAGTTGTCCACCAGATGGTTCATGAGCTTCATAAATATAATTGGGAAAGGACAAGGGGAACTTCAGCCTTTTGTTTAAAATAGAGGCAGGTTTGACACACACACACACACACACACACAACTCTGGCTTTTCAAGGATCTAATGTCTCTCAGGCACTTCCTCTGCTGAAAAATATGTTGTGGTGGGATTAAAGTGAGCGCTGTGGAATGCGAATGAAATAGATTTTTTGGATTACTCCTGAAGCTTAAGAAACAAATTCACAGTTTTGTGATGTTTCCTAACAGAGAAACAGGAGCCAGGAGTTCCTCTTAAATCAGACTCCAGCCAGCTCTTTTCAGCTAAAACAGTGACTCCCTTGTTGGCGAGGAGCCTCACCAGTGGTGGGTTCCTCACGGTTTTACCCCCAGTTCGGTCATCGTGCGCTTCGTGCGTGCGCTTTGTGCTACACACGTGCACCAAACAAGCACTGCATGCGCACTTTACAAAAAACTGTTCACTTTCCCGTTTCTACTGCTGATTTCTGTGGCAATCCACTCGGTCACGCGAATCACCTGACAAGATAAAGAGTAGAAAGGACCTCGGGTAGGCAGGTAGGCCAATCTCAACGTCAGGAAGAACCGGTTCTCTATTAGGTGATCTAACGGTTCTCCCAGAGGTGGGTTCCAACCGGTTCAGACCGGTTCTACCGAGTAGGTAGTAGGCCGCTGGTAACATCATGGAGCCGGTTCTGCTCCGTGGGCGCCACCATCTTTTTAATATATATGTTTATTTTGGGGGGAATTTTTCCCCCCAGTTTTTTCTTCTTCTGCGCATACGCAGAAGCTGATTTTCTGGCACTGCGCATGTGTCGCCATCTTGTTTCCAGCCTTTTTTTGGGGGGGACGTTTTTCAGGGTTTTTTCTACTGCACATGTGCACGCCCAAGGGACACACACACGCCCATGCGGCAACAAACTGGCGGCGAGGCAAGTTAGAACCCACTCCTGGGTTCTCCCATACCGCTGCAAACTGGGAGTATCCCACCACTGAGCCTCACTGAGTCTCTTTGTTCTGCTCTCCAACTCTACTCTACTCTACTCCAAAGGGATTGGAGGCCATAGTTCACCGCCTGACTGGTACAGTGTTCTGAGGGTGCCTGTTTTTGATGAGTCTTTGGTGACTATTGTCTGGGTGTCCCCTGAGACTGAAATTCCTCTGGCTCAGCTGTAACAGCTTCTTCAAAGCCCCAGTGAATCCTGCAGCATGGCACTGATGAGGCATTGTGTAGCCATTTTTGTACTTTTGGGCCATTTTAATCTTTTGAATGACCTTCCACACTCCTTTTGAAATGTTAAAGTGGTAGATTGGACTCACAAGTAGCACTTAGCCTTATATACGTCTTCATAGTGCTTTACAGCCCTCTCTATAAGCAGTTTACAGAGTCACCATATTTCCCCCAACAATCTGGGTCCACATTTTACTGACCTCAGAAGGATGGAAGGCTGAGTCAACCTTCAGCCAGTGAGACTTGAACTGCCGAACTGCTCTCAGTCTGAAATACTGCATTTTAACCACTGACTCATAAAGCTCAGAGGTGGGTTCTAAATCTTCTTACTGCCGGTTCAGTCAGGGGCGTGCTCAGGCCGTGTGCATGATCCGTGCACACACGCATGCACAGTGTTTAAAAAAACCCAAGATGGCGGCACCTATTGCGATGCTGAAAGGACTTGGGTGTGTGGAAGGCACGGGTCACTAACGGTTCTACTGAACCAGGCTGCCAAGTTACTAACGGATTGGTAGAACTGGACCGAACCATTAGGAACCCACCTCTGATAAAGCTATTATGTTGCTCTGCTAATCAAGGAACCCTCTGTGGGTGCTACAGGAAACATAGCATGCTGCTCCTGAAGCACTTTAGCACTAGCTCTCAACATTGACTGGAGTCCTCACTCATTACAACTCGCACCTTGCACCTGAGACCCCCCCAAACCTGTCTCTCTATGTGGCCACCTGGGAGGGGCTGCATCCAGACACATACCTACTATAGGCTACAAGGGTCTTTGCACACCTTACGTGTGTGTATCCATTGCATGTAATCTTGGACCAAGAGGACCTGCTTATGGTCGCTCATGACCTCCAGACTGGACTACGGCAATGGACCTTACACGAGACTGCCCTTGAAGAGTATTTGGAAGCTTCAACTGGGCCATGACACCGATGAGTCAATAGTCAGCCATTTTGTACTTTTCAGCCATTGTTATATTTTGAACGGCCTTCCATGCTCCCTCTGAGAAGAAATGTTCATGTACAAAGCTGAAGTGACAGATTGGGCTCCTCTAGCTATCCTGTTGCTCTGTCATTTAAGGGGCTACAGCTGTGGTGCTGAAGGAAACAAAGGCAATTGATAAATGACAGACATAACTGATCTAAGTTTGCTTTTCCTGCCCTCATGAGATATGTCAGATCTCAAAAATGTTTGCTGTACTGATAAGAAATGCCTGCTAGATACGTTTGCTTTGATAATCACTTAATTCACATGATGATTTATTTTTTGTTTGCGAGCATGCCCATAATGCTGGAAAATTTTGTCCCTGATTTTTTGATTTGGGATTCCTCACGTGACCTAACCGGGAAAGAATAAAATGGATTTTATCTCCACATTTGATGTGATTTATTCAGCTATAACCTGGGAGGCAACGAACCCTCTGCTTTGAGGGAACTGGGTTTGTCTAGTTCAATGAAAAGAAGGACTAGAGGAGACATGATAGCAGTCTTCCAATATTTGAGGGGTTGCCACAAAGAAGAGGGAATCAAGCTATTCTCCAAGGCACCTGAGGGCAGGACAAAAAGCAATGGATCGAAACTAATCAAGGAGAGAAACAACTCAGAACTAAGGAGAAATTTTCTGACAGAACAATTCACCAGTGGAACAACATGCCTCCAGAAGTTGCGAATGCTCCAACGCTGGAAGTTTTTAAGAAGATGTTGGATAACCATTTCTCTGAAGTGGTGTAGGGTTTCCTGCCTATGCAGGGGGTTGGACTAGAAGACCTCCAAGGTCCCTTCCAACTCTGTTATTCTATAAAACCAGCTAAGCATGTGATCTCTCTAAAACCAGCTTAGAAGAGTTCACACAAACTGCTAAACCCGAGTTGATGGCATTAATCTCAGCGTTCTGGCTTCACAGAATATGCTCATCTAATAAGCATGGCTTGTTTACAAACCATAGTCACACTTTGGCTTAGCATAATATATAAACTGAAAAAACAGTGATCTCCAAGCCACACGAAATTCATTCAAATTATTGTCTCTAAGTAAAGCAAACAACTTAACCTCTCGCCTTGCTCCGTTACTTTCAAATCCCATTCTTCCACTGTGGGGTACATACAATTCCTTCCATTTTTGTGCATATAACATCCTTGCAGCTGATGTCCTATATAAAAACAAAGTCCCATGTTTTCTTTCAAACTGTTTATCTGTCATCCTTAAAAGAAATCCTTCAGGTTTCATTTTTATATCCATTTCCAATTTTTAAAAAACCCAAATAGATATTTGATTCCAGAATTTGTTAGCCTTCTTACATGTCCGCCATACGTGGTACAAAAGTACTTTCAGGTTGATTACATTTTCAGTAGTTTGAAACATCCTTATATATCTTTGATAATTTTAGGAATTCAAAACATCATTTTAAAATATTCTTTTAGATTACAACTTGATGTCAAATCTCATCTCCACATTTGTTCCCATTGATCAAGCATATTATAACCAAGTTTTGCATACTCATCTTCAAGATGAAATAGCAATAACAATTTATAACATTTTATAGTAAGAGTCTTATCATTGGTACATAATTGTTCCATTATTTTAGAATAGAATAGAATAGAATATAAAATATGGAATGGAATGGAATAGAATAGAATAGAATAGAAGGACAAGATACATTCATCAAGAATCATAAGGTACCACACGTAATGATAGTCATAGGGTACAAATAAGCAATCAGGAAACAATATCAATAAAAGTCGTAAGGATACAAGTAACAAGTTACAGTCCTGCAGTCATAAGTGGGAGGAGATGGTGATAGGAACGATGAGAAGACTCATAGTAATGCACAACTCTTGCAAAGTCACTTTCCACCCTGTAAAAGACAAGAGAGAAATCCAGCTCTTTTTACAGTGAAGATCAAAAGGAAAAGAAAAGAAAAAAACAGACAGAGGACAGGAAGCCCCGCTCAGTGACAAAATGCAGGACAGGAAAGAAATCCTTCTGTGATCTTCAGTTCAAAGCATGAGAGGTTCCATTTAGTCTCTCGGAAGAGATCAGTGTTTTTCAAACACAGCAAATTTAAGATGTGTGAACTTCAATTCCCAGAATTCCCCAGTCAGCTTGGGAGTTCTGGGAATTGAAGTCCACACATCTTAAAGTTGCTGAGGCTGAGAAACACTGATATAAATATATCTGTAGCAGAGGTGCGTTGCTGGTGATTCGGTTCGGTTCTATAGAACCGTTAGCAGAAATTTGCCTTCGCTCGCCAAACAGGCAGGGACGGCCAGCTGGCCATGCCCATGAGCTGGTTCTTCGGGAGGAAATTGGTCCTCCTAGTGGAAATTGGCTTGAAAATAACCCTCTGGGCATGCGCAAGGCCTCCTGTGCATGCGCAGAGGGTTATTTTTGAGGCAATACCCAGATGTGATGGGGTCGCGCGAGCAAGCGCAACGAGTACACCCGTGCAAAACACGCACTTCCGTCGCAACCTGAACTGGTAGGAAAGGTAAGTAGAACCCACCCCTGGCTCCAATGCTTGCAAGTGAGAAAAGTGATCATAAGTCACTCTTTTTGGTACCGTTGTAACTTTGAACACTCACTAAATGAACTGTTTCGTCTTGAGGACTACCTGTAGGTCAACGGAGGACTGGCTAATGTTAGCAAGACTCTGGAATGCTCACTTTTGGTTTCTTGACACTTGGCATTTCTGTATGCATATGATATACAGCATTTTTGTATGCATACGATATATGGTTTGTGGGACAAACCCCAAACGTTCATTTCGGTACGGGTACCTGTGTGTTGCAGCACACAGGAAGGAACAGAGAACGAATGTCCTCCATTGTCAGCTGCACAACTCTGCAACGATCCAGCAGGAAATAGCCGGTGGCTTTACATTTATGCATGGCTATGTTGAAAAGCAGCTAATTAGAAACGAGGGAAGCACACTGCAAAATGACTGGCCAACTCCTGAATGCAAATGGGTGCATTTTGTAATTAACTAGATGGCCAAGATCATGCAGACGGCAGAGGGATTTCACTGCGGTTTGCATGCCCTGCCCATTTTGTGGTTTTTGTGTGTGTGTTTTTGGTCCCTGCAGAGTTGATGAATCTGATCTTTGCAAAGGGAGGGGCAAAGTTAAAAGCCAATACCTCTCTAAGTGATCGTGATTAGTAATTTCCCCACTGCTGTGGCAGTCTTGATTGAGCTCACTAAGGATAAAAGGAATTTGACGCTTGTACCCAAACGGAACTGGGGTTCCAATAAAGGAGAAGATTTATAGCTCAAGGTTTGCAATGAGGGGTCCTTGGTGCTTCCTGAGCTTGGTTGATTTCTTGCAGACGTTTCATGACCTAAACTAGGTAACGCCATCCGTGCTAGGACTAGGGTTTTTAGATTAGATTAACAGAATTGGAAGGGATCTTGTAGGTCATCTAGTGCCCAGGCAGGAGACCCTACGCCATTTCTGACAGATGGCAGTCCAGTCACTTCTTGAAAGTCTCAAGTGATGAAGATCCCACAACTTCCAAAGGAAACTTCTGTTCCATTGGTTGATTGTTCTCACTGTCAGAAAATTTCTCCTTATTTCCAGTTTGAATCTCTCCTTGTTCAGTTTCCATTCATTAATCCTTGTCTGGCCTTCATGTGCTTTGGAAAATAGCTTGACCCCCTACTTTCTGTGGCAGCCCCTCAAGTATTGGAAGACTGCAATCATGTCTCCCCTGGTCCTTCTCTTCACTAGACTAGCCATGCCCAGTTCTTGCAACTGTTCTTCATATATTTCAGC
>JANHFT010006642.1:81549-91783 GCA_032467955.1 Pseudoxenodon macrops | reverse complement strand
AATCAGGAAGGGGGCGGGTGGGGGGGAAGCATGCACAGGTTTCCATGTTCTTGTTCTATTGTTAACTGCAAACATATCTAGTTTTCATTTTTTCATAGGGTTCCCTTGAATAGGTTCTTTCAATCTTCAAGTCAGGCAAAATCCCATTAAAACTGTGTATGTATTTGTACATAAGTCAAGAGAGGAGGTTGTGCACTTCCCTACTTATTTCCACTTTGCAAAGTCTCCAATGTGCCTGGAAAAGATTGGTATATTTCTGAATATCCGCCTTGTCTTTCCAATTTGCTATATCTCATATGGAACCTTTTACAGGAAAAATACTTGTGCTACTATTGAATGATACTTCCTTTGTCATTTGTGTCTGTTGTATTTATTATGCCATTCCCATGTCTTTGGCTGCAGTGACAATCAAATCAATTCCAAGAATTACTGTGCTGATTGCCATTTTATATATCCACCGTGCCCGAGGGCTACATCATTCAAGGGCACCATGAGTAAAAACAATGACTGCTATGAAGATTAGCACTACATGATTAATATCTAACATAAAAAAAGCAAAACAATAAAAACGGCTTGATATCAGAAATCCTCAATAAGGAGGTTCTTTTTTTTTAATTTTAAATTGACTTTCTGGCCAAAGAGTCTGACGAAATTTTCCTGGCAAGTTTATTTTTGCTACTGCTTTTGAGAAGAGGAAAACAAAAGCTTCGTTTCTTCTAATAATTAGCTCTTGAGTAAATAGATGTAGATAAAACTCCCACAGCTGATGACTTGCAAAGAGGAAATATCCAGTCACATTCCTGTAAAGGCTAAGAAATCACCTTGGAGCTTAGGAGGAAAGTCCCAAATTTTTCCAAATTGTATAACAGCAAACTCTACAAACACTTAAAATCTAGATATCCTACCAGAACACATATCCACAATCAGATGTCTAATGGGGAGAGTCTACTTGTACTATAAATCGGGACAATTTAGACTGATAATAATTATCAAACAAAGGGATAGGACAAGACCTGCAAATAATTCCATTCAACATACAGTATACTTATTTATTAGGTTTATTTCTTGCCTTTCATTCAAGATTATGCCACTTCCATTTCCTCACATAACAGACATGTGAGGCTGAGAGTCATTAATTGACCTGAAATCACTATGTGAACTTCATACAGAGAAATAGGTTTACACTTTACATCATTATATAGCTAATTTGAATTATTCTAGAGTAAGAATTCAGTGGGGAAACTGTGTACCAGATTCCCTCAAGAATTCATTATGTTCCTGAAACAGGGCAGATAAGTCTTTTGATGCTATTATTATTATTATTATTCCATAGTTCTCACTACAGAGTCTAAATGTTTTTTTAGCAATGGACATATATAACAAAATAAAATTTAAAAGCATATATATCATGTCTCAAACCTTTTCCCAAAGCAGCATTCCTTGGCTTGGAATATGCAAAATAAGTTGAATTTTAATATGCACAAACGTCATTAGAAAAAACAAGAATTGCAAAACTTTTGTGGTTCTGTTCTTTTGAATAACAAAGATTCAGAACCATTTAACAATAATACTAATACTGAATTTTAAAGAGGAATGTCTTTCATGTTTTACTATTCTCTTTTTAAAAATAACAAGATTTCCCCCCCTCAAATTACTTATATTGAGCTCACTGAAACATTCTTTTTCATCTTCAGTGGTGCATCTCATATACAGAATTTAATCTGACAATATGAGCCAATTAGCTACTTTACTATCAACAAAGCTCTCTTAATTAATTTGTTTTTACTGCTTTAACTGAATTGCATGGTATTATAAACAATGCTTTAAGGATTGTTCTGATTATCCTACAGAGGAAATATCATTTCTAACACTTTCTGGCATCATACAAGAAATCTCTTTGTTTTAATTATTTAAAGAAGTTTTTGCACTTCTAATTATTCCATTGCAGAAATGCAAATACTGGGGGGGGGGCAATTTTGGGCCATTTTGGGCCTCACAGTTTCAGAAGTAATAAAATGACTCCCTTTAACAAAGAAAGAAAAACTCAGTATAAAATCATCACTGACAGAAATCCTGAATTGGATACCATTAGCACACCCCAACAAATAACAGGTAATTCTTGATTTACGACGGTAACTGAACCGGAATTATGGTTGCATATTATGCCAGTCATTCAGTGCATCCAATTTTACAATCATTTTTGTAGCAATTGTTAAGCAAATATATTAAGCAAATGTGGCAGTCATTAGTTGAGCCCATTTTCCAATGGCTAGTTGTTGTTTTTTGCCAGAAACTGGAAATAGATGCTGGAAACTGGCAAAAAATGCCAAAAATTCCAGTGACCACAGGACTTTGCAAAGAGCCATCAATGCGAGTCAGTTGCCAAGAACTCAAAATACAGCCACATGGCCATGCTGTGTGCGTGTGTGGCCATCAGAACTTCAAAATCAAGTCACACGTAGCTCTGGAGAGTCCCATCATAATTTCAACTGATTGCTAAGTGAGAATTTTCTGTAGAGAAAAATATTGCCAAAATTGCTCTGCTTTCATCCTGGGGGGAAAAAATGGGAGAGAGGAATGTAAATATGCTACAACAAACAGGAAAGCAATCCCTTTAGCTTCCCATTGTAATTCCTACAAACATGACAAATTCATTCAAATCATTTTTTATTTAATTATTTAGTTTGTCAAACATGCAAAAGGTAACAGGTATAAGTATAAACATAAATATGAACACAGTAAGGGGGTACGAATACATGGGGACAGTAGGACAGGGACTGTTGGCACGCTGGTGTGCTTATGAATGGGGTGAGGTCAACAGTAGACAGTCTAAGGTTAAAGTTTTGGTGGTTTGGGGATGAAACCACAGAGTCAGAGTGTGCACAGAGTGCATTCCAGGTATTGACCACTCTGTTGCTGAAGTCGTATTTTCTGCAACCGAGTTTGGAGCGGTTTACCTTGAGTTTATACCTATTGTGTGCTCGTTTATTATTGTGATTAAAACTGAAGTAGTCATTGACAGGTAGGATATTGTAGGAGATAATTTTGTTAACTTTGCTTAGGTCAGACCATAGGCAGTGTAGTTCTACATTGTCTAAGCCCAAAATGTCAAGTCTGATGGCATAAGGTATTCTGTTGTGAGCAGAGGAGTGGAGTATTTTTCTGATGAAATATCTCTGGACTCGCTCAATGGTATTAATATTCAATATACAGTGTGGATTCCAGGCAGACGATCAATGGACAACTCAGAATTTAGCAAATCTGGCTACTTTTCAGCTCTGATTAAAATGCATAGAAGCCATTGGAAAAAGTATGTGTTGATAGTCCAGAATGAGTTCTTCAGGGATATGGATATTTATTCAGAAGGATGATCCATCTCAAATGTTTAATAGCAGTCTTACCACTGTTCTCACTTTACCTGTTATGAGGACTCAAGATAAGCCAAGCAGGGTTTCCCCTCAGCTGATCAATGAGAGAGCAAGAGAGAGAGACCCAGCTGTCTTTCATCACCATCTTTCTTCCCTCGTTATATTTCTTTTTATGATGGCAAGATTGTCCTGAAGCCTGGTGTGAAAACATCAAAGCATTCTATCTGCCTAACAATTGCAGCAGAAATAAAGAGAAAAAGAGAGATTGGCGGGTGTTCGTACCAATGATAAGTCAATTTTCTCAGACACACATAGAGTTCTGCATTGCAAATCAGGTAACACCAATTTGAGCAAAAGGCAGACGAGGCCATGAAGAATCGCAGGAGCACAGAGCTGATCTATGCAAGCCTTAGATGTGAGTGCCTTAAAGTTATTGGTGGGATTTTCTTGCAGCTAAATATATATAAAATATCAATCTGTAACTATAATCCCGTTAAAACACCACCACGTGCATATGGTCCTACTGCAAGGTTGTAATTCAAGGCAACATCTGGAATGACACAGACCACAGTGGGAAATTATTTGGATAAATGTGCTTAAAAGCAAGTTTTAAAAAATGACCTGGATCATGCCTGAATTTTTAATTCCTGCAAGTCAAAACAGTCTTTCAATGTAATAAAAGTCAATTCAGAATTTTGCACCACTAAATTCAGCTGACTTGTTCAGTTCTCCGGCATCAGTTCCTGTAGCTTCGATCTTAAATTAGACACCTCGTTTCTCAATGGTGACTTTTGCCATAAGGAACTTCTTGTTTTTCTTCTTCTTTATTCCACGGAGTTATAGGACGTCTGTTTTTGCACTGAGTTCGCTTGCTTCTTACAGTGTTACCAATCAATGTACAATGCAACAAGTGTTGTATACCAGCCAGCTGGTTGCTATTCCTGATACTGATTTGGGTTGGGAAGTGACTGGCCCAGGGTCAACCAACCATCTTCTATGCCTAAGAGAGGACTATAATCTGGGTCTCCATCTCCTAGCCCAGCACCTTAATCTGCCTTAATCAGCACCTATATCATGCTGGCTCCCTTTTGCTATATGGAACTAAAAGCCACTTCCTGAGAAAATAGAGACTGGGAGGGTGGGGGGAATGATATAATGAAAGATAATTATGGTGCCTTCAGATTTTAAGCATTCATATTTTGAGAAAGTAATAAGAATTTTCTGGGTAAAATAAAATAAAATCTTGGTTTGCTGTCTAAATGACATCAAACCTTCCATCAGCATATCACTTAGCAGTTCAGATCCACTTTTCACCAATGAAAGTGGTGCTGAAGAATAATTTTATCCATTTCTATCATTGGCATAGTGAGAGAAAGATATAATTATCTGTTGAAAACTATCTAATTTAAAGATTTGGTTTCAGCTACTGGCTCCTCAAACCTACATCTTTCATGCCTCATTTGTTACAGACCATCTGTATGCTAATGTGACCTGAGGGAATGATGTAAAAGAGTGGGGACTTTGGGAATTATCCTATTCATATTCAAGACAACCAATAATAGTAATGCTCCTAAAAGCTATTGATAGAATAGGCAATTTGAACTTCTGCTGGGAAAATTTGGGGGCGAGAGGCTGGCGAGAAATAGAGTGTATCGGAATAACTCAATATTTGGTCTGATGAATGTTACCATGTTTCATTGGAGAATATATCACATTGCTTGGTTCCAAAGATAACCTGGATACACATAAGAGCAATTCTCAGGATGCCAAGGGACTTTTCAACAAATGGGCTGTATATATCACTTGCTTAATAAAGCAGGAATAAGTTACTTTTGGGGGTCCATTGACAATTGTGTATCACTGAGTAATGGCTATATGGTGGATATGGTCAGAGAAGACCCATAATTTATCAAAAGATAAAGTAATGAGATTGCTCCCGATTACTCCATCAGCCTTTCAGAATTCTTACTGTTCTCCACCTCACAGCTCACTTTTTTCAGGCCAGGCAAACACCCTTCTGAAAAAAAAACACCTGGAATGCAATAACCCTTTGTTGGATGTCTAATAGACATTGAGGTCAACTGCAGAATTGCCAAGGCAAGCTCAATGGATCACTGTGGAATAAGCCTTGCTACAAAGCTCAAAGTCTACCAAGCAATAGTGCTAACTACCCTGATGTATGCCAGTGAGACGTGGACTGTATACAGGAGGCACGCTAGGCAACTGAACCACTTCCACACGACCTGCCTCCGTAGAATTCTGAGGATCCGGTGGCAGGACAAGGTGCCAGACCCAGAAATCCTCTCCAGAACAGGCCTGCCATCAGTTCACACCCTTCTGATGAAAGCCCAGACATGCTGGGTAGGCCATGTTGCAAGGATGCCAGACCATTGCATTCCCAAACAGCTCCTCTATGGTGAGCTGTCTCAAGGAAAGCAATCACATGGGGGATAAAGGAAGCAATACAAAGACACTTTGAAAGCCTCCTTCAAGTCCCTGGATATTGACACCACCTCTTGGGAAACCCTGGTACAAGATTGATCCATATGGCGCACGTTGATCCACCAAGGCCACCAGACATCTGAGGACAGAAGAACAACCATAGCACAAGAGAAGTAAACACTCTGCAAAGCCAGAGCTGCAAATGCTGCAACAATGGTGCCCACACATCTCTGCCCAACATGTGGCAGAACATTTCATGCCTACATAGGCCTTACCAGCCACCTGTGGACACATCGTGGACAACCCACAACCTGTTAGATTTCAAGGTCCTCTTCAAACATGATGGATGAACATCAATAGATATATATGTAGGGCATACTGGGGCGAAGGGCACTGTTGCAAATAGAGATGTTAAACAGCAAATTATATATTGCTGTTCCCTCGTTAGCCTGCAATCCAGGATAGATTCTGAATTTTTACTCAACAGCATAAAGTTGACAATCAAAAATTATCTATTTCCTTTTCCAGTTGTGCTATTTTCTTTGTTCAACTTGTTTTAGACTCTAAGGCAATTATTTCTATTTAGAAATTCACATTTTTCTGACTTCCCAGTGTGCTAGTTTTTTAAAGATTCTGATGGTAGAAAAACTTTCAGAGGGATTCAAGATATTCTTTTTTTGTACTACCTTTTTAACTATCTTATGCATCATGGATATTTGTCAGGAAGATTTATAAAGTACAAGGTAGAATCCATACAAAAAGGGTGCACAATGCACTATGGCCTCAGGGCTATGGCATCCAGAGATCCTTCAAAAGTCGCTGTTGAATTTTGATGGCATTCCAATAGGATTCCCACTTTTTCCCCACTGCACAGAATGAATATAAAACAAGATGCTGCCCTGTTTTTATAACCTCTATCCACCACCTGCTCATTTGTCAGGTCTGTTGCATTTCAAGCTAGTAACCACAGAAGGCCTGATAAATCAAAAGGAATCAGTTCAAATAGACTTTGTTTTTAGTAAAGGCCAAAATATTTTCCCCCATTTTTGCAAACATTGGCTGCTCTCAACAGTTCTGTTGAGTTTATATATGAGATTATTATAATGGGAAAGCAATTATTTAGCTACAACTTATCTTAAAGTCAATATAATCATGGGAAAATAACAGACCAGTATTTGGAATTGACTATGAAGATGCAAACTATATCATTACAATCTTTTTATGTGCCACATAATTTGTAAGTTGCAGAGATTTTGTTTAAATCTTAGGTTATAGTAAGGCCAAGAGATACACTTACATTTAAACTGGCAAGAGATGCTAGAGAAAAACAACACGAGAAGAAATGATTTCATAAAACAGTTGTGATAATAATTATAATAATACTCTGCAAGGTTTCAAATGCAAATTGTAAAGCACTTCTAAAATGCAAAGCATTTTCACCAAGTAATAGAAATGATATTAGTAGGCATAACTTAAGAGAATTGTCAGATAAAATATATTCTAGGATTCTTACTAATGAAGACTTGCTGAAAATTTGAAGTAAAACCCCTAGAAATATAATTCTTTATTGGCCAAGTGTGACTGGACACACAAAGAATTTGTTTCCTGTGCATAAGCTCTCAATGTACAGACAAGTAACAAGTGATAAATCATGATCAGAATCATTCATCATAAATCATTAGATACAACACTTAGTGATAGTCATAGGATACTAAATAAGCAATCAACATAAATCACAATAGGATACTAAATAAAACAATTAATATAAATCATAAGATACAAGCAACAAGCAACAAATAAGAAGATAAGGAAATAGGTAATAGGAAAGATGAGAAGGGTAACAGTAATACAGTCCTACTAAGTAGTTTGACTGTGTTGTGGGAATTAGTTGTTTAGAAGAGTGATGGAATGGGGGGGAAATCTGTCCTTCTGTCTAGTTGTTTTGGCATGCAATGCCCTACAGCACCATTTTGAGGGAAGAAGTTGAAACAGTTTATGTCCAGGATGTGTGGCGTCTGTAGATATTTTCACAGGCCTCTTTCTGGCTCATTCAGTATACCAGTTTTCAGTGGAAGGCAGGCTGGTAGCAATTGTTTTTTGTACAGTTGTAACACTTGGCCAATAGAGAATTCTATTCTATTCTTCTATTCTATGTTCAATAAATATATCTAGGTACAGGTAATCCTCGAGTTACGACAGTTTGCTTAGCAACTGTTCAAAGTTATGACATAACCCCTCAAGGACTTATGACACAGTGCCGAAGTTATGAATAGTGCAGCACCACGGCAGTCATTCACACTTACGAATGACCACAGAGGGACTGCAACATTCGCCTTACGTATTCCCCCGCCAGATCTCCACAGAACTGGGCTTGTGGGGACTCACTTATCTTGTGATGATCTAGAGAGCTGTCAGTTCCTTTGCCTGTTTCAGTGCATTTGCAGAAGAAGAGAGGCCTAAGGTAGTGCGAGATCATGTGAGGTAGTGCAAGATCTCTTGCTACTGATTTCATGTAATCTCACACTACAATACTTTAGGTCTCTTTTCTCTGCAAACTGAGGCCTGCACCAGATCCGGATGAAGAGTGTTTGCAAGCCTACGAGACTTTGTGTGTGTGTGTGTGTGAGGTACCACTTTGATGGGAAGGTAACAATGTTCCATATTTCACCATACACTTCACACTGCGACGTGATGTCATGTTGTCTATATGATCACAGAAATGTCTTCAGACAGTGCCGGCTCAAAGGCTTAAAGAAAAAGAGATGAGAACTGACCTCTAAAGTTGGCTACAACCAGCAAAATAAAACCTGCAGGGATTCATTTAGCTGTCTGTCTGTACAGAAGCATTATTCTTATTACATCTCCAATAACATAATCTTTTTGACAGTCTTTTTCTATACAAATGTGATAGAGTCCAATACGTTTTAAATATTTTACTTGTTGTGTGTCGTAATTTGTGGTCCGTTAACTTGCTACAGAGATTAATTCTAATTCTTTATTCTATAAACTGGGATGATCTCTGAGAATTCACTGCTTCTCATCACTGTCAATCATGGAATAGACACAAGGAAATCTAACTAAACAAGTAGTCTGAATTGGAAGAAGCTGATCCATCAGGAATAATGAAAACCAAATAGGAATATCTATAAATAATGCACAGTAAATAATTTGTCACCAAAGACAAACGCCCAAAAGCAACTTTATCAACTGAAGAAAGTCTTTAAAAAATGTCTAAAGACACTGAAAAAATACCCCATTGGTCAAGGAATTCTGGCTAATGGAGTCCAAGAGAATAGCCTTTTCTGCCATGACTCCAGTCCAGGGGTGGGTTCTAACTTACCTTGCCGGAGGTTCGCTGCCTCCCATGCCGCGTGGAGGCGCACGTGCATCTTCTGCATGCATGCATGCGCAGTAGAAAAAAGCCCAAAAAAATTTCCCCCAAAAAAGGCCGAAAACAAGATGGCGACACATGCGCAGTGCCGGAAACTCGGGTTTTGCGCATGCGCAGAAGGAAAAAAATCTGGGGAAACATTTTTTTCCCCAAAAAAAATCAAAAAGATGATGTCGGCGCCCACGGAGCAGCAGAACCGGCTCCGTTACGTCACCTACTCGGTAGAACCGGTCCGAATCGGTAGGAACCCATCTCTGCCCTGGCCCAATATTAGGAAGTAGGCCATCCAAGCAGCAGATGAGCACACAAAGCTCCATTTGCACAAGCAGCAGGTGCGCATGTGAAACCACCCCTTTGCCCGTCCACCCCCCCCCCACTGCCCCCACTGCCGGTCCATGAAACCAGAAAAGTTGGGAACCGCTGAATTAGAGTAAAGAGCTCTAGATTCTAAGCCAATCGCTTCATGGAAACCCACTAAGCAATTCACCCTACCTGGCAGGGTTGTTGTGGGGAAGAGTAGGAGGAAGGGTTCTGTATATCCCCTTGTGTTTCTATAAACTAATAAGTGAAAATAAAAATGAGTTATGAAGCAAAATTGCAAAGAATGCAAAAACAGATCTCACCATGATTAAGTATATAGATAAAAGATAGTTGAGAAAGATAATGTTCAGATCTAGTTTTGTACTGTATTTTATTTTTTAATATACAATTTTCTATTGGAAGAGACAGGCATACCAGAAATGTATTCGGCAGAATTATAGACAATATTATCAAAGGACGTCTAAAATATATTTCAACCTTACATCAGCTTCAGATATAAAGTATCCATGATATAATCATAGAATTAAATGATGGTTCCTGCTACAGATTTCCCTCACTGTGTTCCCAAAATATTCAGACTTCCAAATTTCTACTCAAGCAATATTTTTAATAGTTAGGCAATAAATCACAGAAGTTAAAGGTTTATTATGGAAATGCTGACAAACCCATAATCGAGTAGCAGTGTAATATATAACCATGACTGTAATCTAAT